>DWDT01002835.1:0-13137 GCA_018245595.1 Microceris scylla | reverse complement strand
TAGTGTGGGGATGGCGCGAGAGAGTGAGAAATAAAGAAAGAGTGAGAAGAAAAGAGAGACGCGAAGAGGGAATACAGTTCTCAGCAGCTGTACGCTCCACACTTTATTTATAGTTTAAGCTACATCGCGCCATGATACAATAATTAATACATCGTCATCGTCAGATAATATTTTTTCTGTAATTATTAAAGATTTCCTTCAAATTAAAAAAAAATCATTCGCTCTCGAGTATTTCGAGGTGACGTTTTTTTTACAACTTTGTGACTTACTCAGTTCCTCATGCCACGCTTTAATCGTCAGATAATTGAAATATAGGTATACTGTTCGGCATGTACTTAGCTTACCTTGCCTTAATCTGAAGCGCTTAAGTTTTTCTGAGGATCTATTTTTTTCCTAATCTGACGGGCTGGTCTCAACGCCTGCCTCTATTTATAGGGTACATACATATAAGGTAGAGGTACATTACAGGGTACAAGGTTTCTCCCCATATGATTTTCTGACGCGCTCGCGTAAAGCGCAAAATCCCCTTTTGGGCTGTCCTACTATCACATAATTAAAAATACAACTTAACGTTATGCAACTTAATATTATGATTTTCGGAGTTTTTATACATATATAGAACTAGCAGAAAAAATAAAATTTGTGTTTATTAACAATCAGTGTCTGCGCTCCAATTTGTCATATTTAAGTTCATTTTCTCAGTTACGGCCAAACTTGTACACCGCTCACTCCGCCTCTTCTCAACGCTGATCGCGCCGCTGTTCAGTGGGAGCGCACTTCCTTCACCGTCCGTCGTTCGCGCCCCGCGCCGCGCGCCTTGCCATCGGCGCGCTTAGACAAGTCGCTCGTATTACTCCTGAAAACTGTGCTTCGTGGCTTGCATCATACAATTTTTTACAGTTTCTTGCACCGCTCGTCGCTCTTCTCCCGTTACAGGGACGGACTCAAAGCCGTGACAAGTTTTCCCTTTTGTCGATATTCCCCACAGCTGATTGTTTTCCTATCAATATTAGCAATTTAAGGATGTTACTTTATAAAATTCATAAGTGAGCGACTGGGAAATTAGTTATTTCGAAGTATTAATGGAATGGAATGAAATTGCGCTGGTCATATAATTAGGAGCAAAATGGATAAATTGTTGACAGGACAGGGACGTTACAGTGTGACGTCCAAGAGAAAACAAAAGAAAGAAAGGGCACATCGTCGAAGATGGGAGGACTATGCTAAGAGAATAGCAGGCATTACTTGGACAAGACAAGCACAGAATCGCCCTCTGTGGCAAGCCAGGCGAAGTAAATGAAAGATTATTTGTTACAGTTCAAGTAATGAAATATGTAAAATTATTAATAGAGGCTGTTATTTTAAACCAGAGCTGTTCGAGTTTTGTTTTGAAATTTTAGGTTTCAATTTCGTGCTTTTAATAGACTTCGAGTTAGCAAGGTCATAGGCAGTTCGAAAGTTTGCTTAAATATTACTTGGTTCGCTTATATGCGCCAGGCTGCGATGACCGCAGGCTCCAGGAGCGGGAACTTAAAAACCAAACAACTAAGCCATTTTCCACTGCTTCTTTTTACAGAAACTTTGCGTATCTACGGGAGTACTTATTCACGGCACGAATTACAATTGGGTTTAACTCTGGGTTGCAGTTAAATTCAATTTTAGGTTAACAAATAACACATGAATTCGGAGCGAATTAAATAAAAGTGATCGTGCAAAGCGCTGGAGCCATAAAGTGGCGCGGAGCAGAAAATTGTATTATAGCAGGCGCACACGCTTCGGCGGGCGCTGATTGAAAACGAATTGGACTCGTTATCGGGACGCCCCACGCGGCGCAGGGCGGCCGCCAGTCGGCGTGCGGCCGAGCACCATGACGCAGCAACAAGCGCGCTCCACTGGCATGCTGGCTTTCGCCTTGGTTTACTTCACGTTCTTCTTGGACAATGTGCTCCTGACTGTGCTGGGTGAGCGAATACATACGTAATATTCAATCAAACCCTATCAGAAGAACATCACTTGCATTTACATGTTGCCGGTTCAGTTCTTTTCTTCTTTTTCCTTTCTCTCTCATTGTCATATATAATTAGCTAAAAGAAAATGTCATTTAGGCTCTGTCACGTACGATTCCAAGTAGCCAATTATATGTACGGCTAAGTGTCGCAGTAAACGTTCTCAGTACCAATCATTCCGGACTGGATCCGTGGGGAATCGTTGACACTGTGGGCGGCGCACGGCGCGCCACTTGCCAAGCTACTCAACTCCACCGTCCAGCGCGTGGCCGATGACTACGCGGCAGGTAACACATTACCCTATTAACAATTATTTTATATAGTAACCCATGTTGAGGCGTAGGTCGGTACGACAAGAGTAATCCACGAAAGCGTTATTAATATAAAGGAATTATGAAAATTTTCTATAAAAATAACAGTTGCAACAGACTACAAATGCGACCGTGAGTTTGGGGAATGTCGCCACGGCTCACAGCATGGCGGAATTTTTTTTGCGGTCGCTCCCGGGTATTGGGTTGTACTATCTACAAGAACTTTGGTTGTTTATAATCTATGACTGTGGTAGCATTTTCCTATTGCATTGCAGTAATGCGGTAATTCGATAAATGTGATCCAGTGTCCTCTTAATCTCTGGCTGATCGCCGCATAAAGCAGCCTGTCTAAGTATGGCTAAATGCCCTGACTGTCGACGGGTGGTAACGTAGGCGGCGTGAGCAATTGTTCTGCGATCTCCTAACAGCAAGCTCGGTCTGGGGATTATGGGCGAAACATCTAGTTCTTGGGCGAGCTTATCCAAGCAGTGGATTGATACACGGATGATGATGATTAGTGTACTGTTTCTGTAGTTTATCTTGTCGTATGATATGATAGTGTGTTTATGAGTGGCGGTGTGATGCGGGCAGGTGTGGGCGCGTCCCAGGCGGGGGTGGGCGCGGTGTTGGGCGCCAAGGCGGCGGCGCAGCTGCTGGCGGCGCCGGGCGCCGCCGCTCTGGTAGCGACGCGAGGGCCCGCGCGCACGCTGCAGCTCGCCACTGCGTTGCTTACAGCTGCCGCCCTCGGTGATTCTCCCTTATTTTTAACTAATAATGTAGATTTATGTGATTCTCCCCTATTTTTAATTTCTTGTAGTGAATAAAGTTTTTTATGAATTTTTGATATTTAAAAAAAAATTAAAGTGGTAATCTAAAAGTGCCATATTTGGAGAATATGGTGGAGATGGCAGCACAATGTGTCTAAGTTATAAAAGGTTGGAGTTAATTACTGAACTTACAATAAATTTCGCATTCTTGGAAAAACACGAGCCCTTTACCTTCACCTATATTAAACTTTTTTCCTGTATCCTATCCTGTTATAACTGAATGATTCAACTTATCTAGCTCATGACAGTAAAACAAGCAATATCACCTTTTTTGAGGAATATGTGGTTTAGGACTGCTTCGGACAACAGGTTCATTTTTCTATTGTAGGTACCTATGTTCTTTTGCGTTTATCATTGTTGTGTACGCCTTATTTCTCGTCTTGTGTTCATCCGTTTCAAAAACGGACCTTGCTCTCGACGTTTCAAATCAAAGTAAATCCCAAATATCATTGCGATTACAGATTTCTTTTCGTAAGAATATAAGCGAACAATACACACGTGTTACTTTGAGTTTAAGCCTAGGCGTTCGAAATGAGTTCGAATGCTCAAATTCGATTAGTTCTACTTCTACTTTTCAACACGCTCATTATTTGTTTTTTGGAGCTTAGAAGTTTAATCGGAGTCGGAACGAATTCCGTATTCTATACCATATGATACAAGAGGCTGCGTGACGGTGATATGTCGCAGTGTTCGCGGTGTGTGCGAGCGGCGGTTCGGGCGGTGGCGCAGGAGGTGCGCTGTGCGCAGGCGGCGGGCGCGCGGCGCAGGGTGTGGGCGCGGCGCTGGGCGGCGTGGCGGGGCTGGCACTGGCGGCGCGCGCGCTGCCCCCGCGTAGCACACACGCTGCGCTAGGCGCGCTGCTCGGTGCCGTTGCGCTCGGTCCGCACCGCACACCGCACTCTCACAATTCTACCAAATAAACTACGACGAAGCCAAATTGTTACGTTGCAATTTGAACATTCCAAGAGCTCCATACTTTTATTGCAACGTTTTGAAATTCCGCTGCTAGACACGGGTCCGTCCTGTGACTAGGTCTTCAAGCATATTACATACCACATTGCTTTTAGATTGTCCTAAATAATAATTTGCCGAATGATTTTAAGGGCATCTAAGCTCTCCGATGAGTCTAGACCATAATTATGTAACGCAAGTGCGTAAGGGAGTCGGAGTTCCAACCGTAGGTTTATCTTCGCAAAAAACTACTGTAATACTGTAAAGCAGAGCAGAACAAACTGCTGAATGGCGGTTAAAGACATCTGGCTCAACTATAGCTACGAGGAAGTGGTGTCGTGCTTATATAATATTATTATGTTACATAAGGCCAACATGTTATTCACAGGAGTTTTAGTGGGGTACCCTTTCGGAGGGGCTGCATACCTGCTGTGGAGCCAGGCTGCGCCGTTCCAGATCATTACCGCTGCATTACTGTTAAATCTCGGTACAACTATAAACAGTATTTTAGTATGTCTTTTTGTATGGTAATAACGGTATTATTTGAACTGCAATTCTCAGAGTTAAGGTAATTGAAAATGCAGTGGTCTCTAGCCCCGGAAGAATGAGGTTAACCTTCATAAACGAAGCACCGGGCACATCTATTCAGCTCATCTGAGTAGTAACGCAACAATAGCACCAGCGGACAGGCAGCTAGGAGTGCTGCTTGTTATACTTGAGTACAACCGCCGAATTTGGTTACCTGGAGTCCTAGACGTTGTCAGAGCGCATGAAAACTTCCAACAGGTCTGACTTGAGGCCTGGCTCCAGGTTTACTTCGCCGTGAAGGAATTAAACTTTGAAGCTAATAAAATAAATTAATATTACCTGGATTTAATGATGCAACTATATTGATACAATTGTATAGGTCGGTACTAGGTATATTTTTACAAATACATACAACGTACATTTTTCTTCTTTCGTTCCCTTGCAGGGATGCAGTGCATGTTTTTGAACAATGAAGAGTATAATGAGGTAAGCGAAAGTATTGCTAGCCTCTATGAATCATATGAAGACCTTTGATTAATTTATTTGTAATCTTTTTCCTAGTATTGGTCTCCGATAGTTTTCTACGTAATGCTTCGTTATTGCGGCCTCGATTTTTTGTGTATGATTTTACACTGTTGTTACATGTTTTAACATTCAGATTTTTTATTACGGTATCATCATCGTCATCAGCCTATCTTAGTCTACTACTGGACATAGGCCTCCCCTAAAAGGGGGTTATGTGATATGTGATATATGGTATGGGATACATATATAGAACTCCTCGAACACCAAAGTCACACTAATTATATACCATCTCGAACACCAAAGTCACACTAATTATATACCATTACTTACGATGTGGTTCGTCGACACCGCGCACACCGTTAAGTTATGTATATCCAATGAGAAGATAGTTTGTTGACAGGTTGAGCTCGGGTGGAGAGTAAGCAAACAACAGTTTGTTGTGTGTGTTTATATTAGAATGTATCGGAATAAAGCAGGTAGCGTGACGCGGTTGTGTGCAGGTGCGTGTGGATGAGTGCACGCCGTCGGGCTGGGGCGCGCTGCTGGCGCAGGCGCGGCGCGGCGCAGGGGGCGCCTGCGCGGGCGGCGTGCTGCTCACTACCAGCGTCATGGCGGCGCTCGAGCCTTGCTTGCCGCTCTGGATCATGCACAAGTTCCACCCACAGGTCACTACTACCACCGCGGGCCTCATTGAGCCACCCCAAATCCATAAATGATTATGCATATCAGTATTCGCTACATGTATACTTAACGTGCTTGTGACTTGACTGCCTCGTCGGTCGAGTGTTTGAAGGCGCGATTGCCAATCGGGAGGTCTTGAATTCAAATTCCCGGTCTGGAACTGTGCCCAGTGTACGGCAATAGCCTCACCACCTATTCCATATGACGAAACGTAGAAGTGTACCACACTCTTCGATCTAGCGGTCCGAGGATTACAGGCGTGATGTGACGTGTACGTACACTTGTTATTGATTGTAGCTCTGTGTATACATACATGTACATATGTGCATATGTGACAAAGAACAGTAGGTCGACGGAGTCACCGGTTGATGTGTGCGTGTGTGTGCGCAGCGCTGGGCGTTGGGCGCGGCGTTCCTGCCAGACAGCGCGGGTTATCTGGTGGCGGCCAGCACGCTGGGTGGCGTGGCGCGCCGCGTGGGCGCCGAGCGCGTGGCACTGCTCGGCCTGCTGGCCGTGGGGCTGGCCGCACTTGCCGTGCCGCACGCCTCCTCGGTGAAGATCTCCAGCACCATATTCGCCTGTTGCCATAGGCTTAAAACTTATTCAACATTTCATTGTTTTATTGAATTCAGTTGTAATTTATGTTATACGCCGTGGCAGTTCTTGTGGCTGGGCGTAGCGCAGACGGCGCTGGGATGCGGGCTGGGCGCGCTAGACGCGGCGCTAGTGCCGGCCCTACTGGCGCGAGCGCCAGCGCTGCCGCCCGCCGCCGCGCTGCTGCAGGCCGCTGCCAGCGCCGCCTACGCTATCGGTACACACATATTCAATCGACTAATCTACAAAATTCAGTTTCTGCCTGCCTGTTTCAATTATGTATTATTAATAAAGATATCTGGTTTGTGCGTTGTTAGAAATGCGAAACGGTATTATTATTTGTCCTTATTTACATTTCGTATGACTATATGAGCTTTTCTCTCTTAATGCCTTTTTAAAATATACCGACTAGGAGAACATAGCAAATCTTGTAATAGCCTTTAGAGGAGAACCTTACCATACATTAAATATTTTATTTCTGTAGTCTGTTTATACATATATTTTAACTGTTTTGTGACGATACTTGAACATCCTTTTAACAACAAATAATATGTGAAATGTTAATACAGACTTTGATACTTTGACTTTGATTTGATATTATACAAAGTGCTGATTGGCCAAATTGATTCCGCAAATAGGTCGAGCAAACGGGAAACAAATAGGCAGGCTTTATGATTGGGATATCATATCTGAATAAGTCATTATACTTATAGAATATTGTGAATGGAAGCTACAACAGCTGCAGAACTCAAGGGTCTACAGCACTGGTAGATGAATGCTTATTTTTTGTTGTAAGTTATAATTCTCCAAATTTAATACCGATAACTTATTTTTGTTCACCCACCAGGACCGGTGGTGGGAGGAGTGCTGTCTTGGTGGGCCGGCTTCGAGACCGCTATGCGCACCCTGGGCGTCGCCAACTTGCTCTACACTGGTTACCTGTACACCGTGCTGAAGGAGCATCCGCTCTCGGAGCAGGTACTCCGTTATGCTGGTATATTTATATCGCTTGATATTTCATTCTTGTCGTTTTAGTTTACATGCTCCAAATTCTTGAATAATTAAATTACCGAGTGTCATGTGGTCTAGTAGCGTTGTTATTCGTGAGCAGTGGGGCGCCACTTCTGCTGAGGACGAGGACGGCGAGGAGGGCGAGCGGCTGCCGCTGGAGCATCGATGCCGGGCGCTGCACTAGACGGGGACCTGCGGCTCTCTAGCGCTCCCTGAGACTGTTTTGTGGACTACGGAAGGCTTGGAGTATACTCAAAACACTGTAGCAATACCTTGAAGACCTGCTCACCAATATTGACATGAACATACGTGCAATCAGAAGGACTGATGAAAACGAAAATTTGATTTAAAAAGTTCAATAAATCTTTATTTTGTCCCTATACGAACAGTTTAACCCCTTTCCTTTAGCGAAGCAGCTCTAGGAAGTCTCTGGTCTTATAGTCGCATATTTTAAATGTAAGATCATGCTCTTATCGCGCCCGCGTGCTGCTATTACTTATTGAGAGTATGTAGGAGTATGTGTTACACACGTCATAGTAACAAATTCGCTGTAGCAACCGTTGTTTCATTTACTGTATCTATTTGTTGTGGCATATTTTTATATTTCCCACTACACCACTTATACGCATATTTGATATACTCACACACACACAGATGCATATACACACACAAACACACGCACGTGTGTAAATTCCACATGTCTGTTATGCACGCAGTATCTAAGCGTCTCTTACGCAAATACATCTATTATTTTCTCGTATTCGATGTGTGTATTTGGCACAGGTGACGAGTGCGGGCCGCGTCCGCCGCACGTAGCTGCGGTACGTCTTCAGTTCAGAGTTGCAGCTGCGTTGGCAGGCTGCGAAAGGCACGCTTCTGACACTGACTTTAAAAAGGATCGATATTTTAAAAGTATCACATATGTATTAATATAATGGGAAAAATGAGAAATAACAGGCAAATTCTTCAGTTTATATTTTTATTTTACTAAAAACATTTTTTCATATATAGTACGATTGCACACTTTAACAAGTGGTCGCTGAGAGGCGCCTACGCTATATTACAAACTACACTTAACGGCGAACAATAGGTCTTCAATGCACACGGTCGACTGATCCTGCATACTTATTCACGTCAATCATCTCTGGATTAGTAGAACAGAACCCTAAATATACCTACGAGACAAAATCCAATCGTTCGTTCGTTTCTACATGGCACACGGTATCATTTGCGTAGGATTGTTAAAATGAACTGCTAACTCGATTTGTCTTCATAGCAGTAAACTGAAACTAATATCAATGTGCATTAACAGGTACAGCGCCATTTCTTGTTTAAAAAAATTACGTAGTTAAATATTTACATTCCAAATATGAATTGAAACGACTGACTTGTGTTCTAGGAACAGACTGACATTTATTTATTTCAACTATAAACAGTTTACATAACTTATACAAGATGTCGCTAATAGTACTTTACATGAATAGGTAACTTAATGTGATATACAATTAATACCAACAAATGCATCGCCAGTTTAAAATAAAAGTAAAACCAAGGAATTTAGATGTGTGTGTAAGTACAGGGGATTGCGCCGAGCTGATGTCTGGCACTGATCGCTGGCGCGTCGCGTGTGTTCCACTAGTAGTAGTTCTCTTTCATATATCTATGTTGCTGCCATCCAATCTTTTTAAATAAAAATGTATAAATACAATGTTCTTAAGCATTATACACTTTATATATTTAATGAAAAAAATATAATTATTAATTGCTTCGTTGGTCGAGTGGTTGCAAGCGCGACTGCCGGTCGGGAGGCCCAGGGTTCAAATCCGACTCGGACTCTGGGTTTGTGTCCGGTATATGGCAATAGGCTCACCACCTATTCCATGGAACATAAACGTAACTGGTGAATCGTGAGAGTGTACTACACTCCTCTGTCTAATCCTTCGGGGATTACAGACGTTATGTTACGTACCATTTTCAACAATTAATGCAAGCCTACATAACATTAAAAAATATACTATTTTGCACGTGAAGTAACATAATTATTGTCTCGAGGGAGCGACGGATAGATGTGTGGCGTGAGTGCGCAAACTGCACAGTGGAGGAGCGTTGTTAAGCCCGGAACACTACACGATAAATGTACCGACATGCGGTCGCAATGAATCTCTATTTCGTAGTGAGTCTCGCCTTTGTTTTGCAATTACATCCGCGTACAAACTACAATATATACAGCAGCGGTGTCGGTGTCACGAAGTGAGTACTAGAGCTTGTTGGAGAAGGCCCGCAGGCGGTTGTTGCGGCGCATGCCGGCGGCGCGCACGCGGATCCAGTAGCGCTTGGTGTTGGGGTCGAGATCCTCGATGCGCGGCGCCGCACCCGTGTTCAGCTCCCACAGCCACTCCGGATATTCGCTGTCCTCCTTTAACTACATGCAACAAATAAATACGCGTTTGCATCGAATAGATATTGGATCTAAGGATATTCGATATACATCGATGAATCGAATCAATTCTATTTTTTAAAAAGCTGTTGATTTACTCGAAATATCGATGTATTTTCATAGAACATCTAATCGGAAAAGGATAAAAAATATCTGGTAGTGTAACGAAAGCCACAGAACAAAATGCTTATTAAAAATATATATTGATGTTCTAGAAAAAGCTATGTGGCTAACAGCCAGAATACGGGAGCGACTGTAGGTCAATGTTAATAGTTTCATAGAGGTTGGATATTGACCCCTAATATTTTGGGATTAAATCTATTTGAGTGCAAATTGTATCACTAAAGAGGTCTTTGGACAAAGCTGTTGTCAATTGTTCTATGAGCACAGTGGGCTACAAAAAAAGCAGTCCACAGATAAATTAACTGTTTTCAGGTTTACATGAACACTAAGGGTGGATATTTTGATTGAAATGTTGTTTTCTGAGTTTAATTCAATTACTGACCTACTGAATATTTCTAAGCAAGGAAAATAATTTGAAAATATTACTAATATATATTATTTACAACAAACCTATGCTGGAACCCAGTAGTAAGGCTGTTAAAATAGGTATGAATCAATACCCTGGAGTATTTAGAGCCATGCAAGAAGTTTCAATGATGGAATAATTCTAAAATATGTATATATATTATGTGTATAATTTTACCTTGACATCTTCTCCAGTGATATATATGTTAGAGCCACATACATAGTTGACCAGTTTCTCAGGGTCTGTCTCAACTGGTAGCTCCTTTTTCTCCATAGGTCCCAATTTACTCATTTTCTTCTTGCCCTTGCCCAAGCCCAGCACACCTGAAACAATAATAAGGAACTTTTTTTACACTATCCTGAGTGACCTGCTCCGTTGGTCGAGTCGTTGTAAGTGTGACTGTCGATCAGAAGGTCTAGGGTTCAAATCCCGAGTCAGGTACTATTGGAATTTTCTAATTTAGAATTTCTAGTAGTGACTCGGGAGTCTCGAATTGTGCCTGGTGTGTGGAAATAGGCTCACCACCTGTTCCATGGGACTTAAATGTAACTGGTGAAACGTGGGAGTGTACTACACTCTGCCTACCTCTTCAGGAATTATAGGTGCGATGTTATGGATCGTGATGTTAGTAAGACAACCTTGGTCAGTGGTCTTGTAAAGCTTATGATGTGATATGTGTTCATGCCCCACTTGTTATCTCACTTTGGGGTGCACAAGTTCTTACCACTTGCTTAGCTGTTCTTGCAACAGTTCTTAGTGGTAATCTACATTTTTTGATAATTATGTTATTTATATAAATAAGCTATATGAAAGATATGAAAAACATATTAAAGTTAAGGGCGAATATAATAATATAAAAGGAAAAAATATTTCATTTCATTTTTCTTTTGTCTTTCCACAATTTTTTGACCTCCCAGCAGTTGGCAGTGGCGAAACAGAGCTGAGGATCAAAGCTCAGTAGTGTCTGTGTCTGTGCAGCAGTGTGTATCTACTATTCGAGAGGCTTCGTTTCACCAGCTGATGGGAACAGACTGATGATGATTATCTGAAGAGTTGTCGTAGATCTAAAACTTGTTTTGAGATAAATATAGGTTACAACGTCTTGACCGATAATTCTTTCTGGTCAGGCTAAGAGCGACAAATATATCCAACTAAAGGAATATCCTATATTCGTACGAAGGAGGCACTGAGTTAGCTGATAACAAAAGGAGTAAAAGCAATTTTAAGTTCGAGGACAATGATAGTTCCTGTTATGAGTCACCGTAAACTATTTATTAAAAGACACAATGTTACCGCCAGCAGCAGATGTGGTTTTCTTCGTTACAGCATATTTCGTGCTTCCCGTGTTTATATTCACGGACGGAATTTTATAAATACTTTGTGACTGAAAGACTAGTCTTGGAGCTGCTGGTGAGTTTATTCTTATTAAGCGCCGCAAGATTGACATTTTTAATACCTTGTATGACTTATTTCTAGCGTGTTAAATGGATAATTTAACAAAAATTATAGCAAACATTGAGGTTACGTAGTTCCATTAGCAATGTCAATTTGACATCAGCATCTGACTACAGGTCTAAACCATATTAGCTTTGCGGTAGAAAGCCGTACATAATATACTGTGCAAGTAGCATAATACATAATACAATATCTATTACGATTGTAATCAAACTTTTACTGTCACATTTAATTTGTTTTTTTTTTTTTAATATTATAATCAATATATTTTAGTGTGACTATTTTAAATCAAAAAACGTTTATTTTTTTTTAAAGTTTATTTTTTGTTAATTAAATCTTTAGAAACATATTTTTTGTGTTTTAATTGTAAGTTTTAATTTGTTATGTTTCTATATAAATTCGCGTTCTAAGAAACCACATCTAGATTAACAATAGTATCATTAAATTTTAAAAACAAGAAAATGGTTGTCAAAAGTCAAATTTCCTGGTGAATCAGTGATTGTTGTTGATTTCGAGTTTCATCACGTTTTCCTATAATTCGACTATTGTTCTCGATTGACACACGTAATTCCCCGTGCAATCAGTAAAAGCACGAAATCTGATTGGATGATTATGTTCTAACATGGCAGTAGCAGTAGTAAGGTTCGAAGATTAAAGTGCTCTGCGATCAGTGGTACTCAGTATGAAAGACGAGGACGACGTTGACTACGACGACGATCTTGAATATTATTTCTTTAAAGTGAGTGAGGCGCCGTCAGGGTGCGGCCCCAGTGCATGTCGCAGCCGCTTGCGCTAGCACAGAAACACTTGTTGCAGTCAATGTCCGTCGTAGATAGTAGTAGTGCTGACTAGAGCTGTTTTGTGTAGTGGATTTGTTTTGCTTTGTGACATAATTGTAAGTGTAAGGTAAGTTGAGATAATGTTTCTCGCTCGTGTCCGCGAATTATAAATATCCTTGACCTGAAAACGTTGATAAAAGTTGCTACGAATTAGCTGTCATTATAACTGTTATCTTTCTGGAATGTTGTACTTTTTCATTTGCGTTAAAATATTACTTATTTCATCACACTGATTGTATAAAGTATTATCTCCAACTTGGCTTTCAAACTAAAGATATTGTATTAATATTTACACTATATACATGCTTTTCAAATACCAGGCAATTAGAAAGAGGGTAAATTTGCAATAATCTATCATGGATTGCGATAAGTAATTTTAAAAATAAAACTAAATATACAGCCAGGTGTGTTCAGAGGGAGAGGGATAGTGGGCAGTACTCATG
>DWDT01002834.1:0-13137 GCA_018245595.1 Microceris scylla | reverse complement strand
TCAGTGGCGTGCCATTGGAGAGGCCTATGTCCAGCAGTGGACGGGAGTAGGCTGATGATGATGATGATGATGATGAACGAAACAGCATGTTATACTTATTCTTCTTAAACTGAACTAGGTGAAATTTAAAATGAAATAGCGATAGGAATTGTCAACATTTCTACATGACTGAAATCTGGGAGTAACAACGAATATTAGGTATACGATGTGATTGCCTAAAATTTCTTTTGAAGTTGAACGCATACAATTTTATCAAAATTAATTATTTGCTTTTCGGTTTCCAGTCTAGACAAGGCCGGGAGTCAATTCCCGCCTCTATACGAGCTGGTATATTTGCATAAGCGCGGTAGATTCGGCCTTTAACGTAAGTGGGCCTGGCCGTACTCCGTTTGCTTTGTAATAGAGTAAATGTATGTCTGCCTTCGGAATCTACTCGTATCTGGTCCAGGTTAATGAATTGCAGTATTGCTTATATAGAGCCTATTAGGAATGCTATATTCACGTATTTACATATATACTCTATAACAATAAATATCTCTGTGGATATACCTACATAGTTACTGTTTTCAGGTTTAATATGTTGTTACTTCTACTGTTATCATACTTATCCAATAAAACACACGAGAATCGAAATAGAAGTATTTTGAATTATGAATTTTATTTGATCTTAAAAATACCTGCTCCACTGATACTTCACTTCTGATTCTCACTCTTTTTCTGTTATTTAATTAATTTTCGGTCCGAAAAGTACAAACATTTCAACAACATACGTGTCAGTTATATTAATATCTTGGTCAATCACCTCAATTATGACGTGCGTTAATTTTGAAAGTACATTCCTTAAATATTTTTCATTACTGACATCGCTTCAAACAACTTCATTTACACGCGAATGTTCTTCAGCGTGTAGGTAGGTAGGTAACTTAATAAAATATGCTTCAGATTATTACATCATCGAAAAACTTGGCGATATAACAAAATTTGTTTTTCTCGGATAACGCTGATTAAGTCTTCAGCGAAGTTTCACGGCGGGTAAAATGAAAGCGCTAGTATGAAGTATAAAATAACATGAATATTAAACTTGCTTGTGTTTTAGCATACATGTCGCGAACGAACTTTTTTTATATGGTTTAAAAGTAACGAGCGGACATGTGTATTGTCTTTGTACCAAGTGATCATTTTTGCTTTGAAATACGTGACATGAAAATTTATTGGTATATTGCAGGTGTTTTCTGACTAAAATGGAATCTTCATATTTAAATTTTAATTATCATATATTAAATAGGTACTGAAAACTAGAATGTAATCGTGCTACATAAAATGTATCGTACATACCGAGTAACCTTAAGAATATATTTATTTTACTCGTTATGGTTACGAATTTACCAGAAAAAGTATAACAAAGGGCGAACCTAATGAATAATGACATTTCCTATCAGTCAAGCCTGGGTTTATGTTGAAAATTCGTGGCAGGTGTGAAATTTCAATAATAACTATAAACGCTTTGATAACACACGTAAAATTTTTCATATAATGAACGACGGATAAAGAAATAGCCAATTCGTTTAAAAGAAAAATAAGTAAATATTACTTACGATAGTGATTACCATTAGAAAAGTGTTGCGTAAAACATTTTATTGGCGCTGGCGGCTCGCAATAAAACGTCAACCCAATTTGACCCGATCCCTAATACGGTCGTAAAGCACCAACTCGAAATAACCGGCATATCAATCTTTTAGTGAAGGCGTGGCGGTAATGGCTGCGTAATAAATAGTAGAGAATTGAATGCATTAACTAACTCTTTCAATCACCTCTTTCAGAGGCTAAGACTTATTTTAGGTCGTTGCGCCATTTTAGTTAAACTAATCACCCATTTATAAGTATTTTGTTTAAACCTACACTAAATTTATTTGCATCATTGTCATTATCTTCAAGTCTTTTATCATTTCATTGTTGGAAACGGATCTGCTATCATAATGCAAAGTATGAAGGCCATAGTTTGCCATGCTAGGCAAGTCCGCATTAGCAGATATCCTTCGTTATACTAATGTTTACTCGCGGTTTGGTTCGCAAGGGAATATAATCAATTTCTATATATTCTCAGACAGGTTTCTTTCTAAAAATATTCCAGCTACCCTATTTTACAGGATATAAGCCATCTTCAAGCCAAACCACAAAATCAGTTCAGCGATGTTATCAAAAATTTGAGCCTCATAAGTATCTTTCATATTTTCAATGATAAACATTGTTTAAGCCAGTCTCCGAGTCATAAAATATTTCTTTGAAAAAATTCGATTAGCTTCTTTATTGATGCATAAATAGAAACTAAAAGAAATAGAAAAGCCCGCAATAATTTCGCATTAGCATATATTTGTAGAGATAATATTACAAACAATACCAAAAAACTTACACCATAAACAATGTTATAACCTGTTTGAGATTGATGAGCAAATCGAGAACGGCGAGACGAAAAACTGCCAAAGCATTGGTTGTATTTACCAGATCATCCTTACAGTGCTCGTGACACTTTATTTTATTCCAATGTGTAGCCCAACAAAGAAAATACCAGTACAAAATATTCCAACTCCACAATCTGCCAAGTTTCACATGATTCAGCGGAAATAGTTAATAAGAAACTTTTCAGGCAATGCAAATGAAGCCGCCGGTATCGAATTCGCGTTCGGACCGCCAACAAAACGATTTTCAGGACATCAAATACAGGATCTAGTTCTGCATTATTTCCCCAGTTTAAAAGAACATGTTTCCACTTCACTAAAGGCGACGTCACATGTCATTAGCTTTTTTGCGATTTTAGGATTTTTTTTAAATATTTGTCCATTCGGAAGTCGACTGAGTTTTTATGGAAAATTCATGTTATTAATTAAACCGCACTTGTATCTAAAATTTTCTTTTGTGAGAAAATAATACTACCTTTAAAGACACAAATAATTTTCGACATTCTTTCACAGAATTTAAAATGTTCGAATATTAAATTACATCAAAATCAGTTCTACTAACTTTACTTCAAAATATAACAGACAGACAATATTACCGTTGAATATAAAATATTACTATGCGAAATCTACCTTCCTGTTTTCATACATTTCTTACCAATTCTTCAAAATGAGCTTACAACTACTCATAGTTTAGATAGAGAGAAAAGTTGAACAAAAAATAACCTCTAAACCTACATATACACTCATACATATCTACATACATAACTACTTATACATATATCTATATAACATCTACACTAGAAAGTCTTGATATTGTAGAAATATAAATGCATCGGAAAATGTTTGTGTGCATTCACCTTTAGCACGTAAAGAGGTTCGTGTTGCGAGAATCGCACTCCGGAGATTTCGGCCCGAAGTTTCTGAACGCCCGGAGTTGCTGGAGACTTGCGATTCGAAAACACCTTTTATATTTCGACTGTACGGCTGTTTCCGTGGATGTAGTGGCCGATTGAATAACCCAGTATTCCGTGTTATATTTCCAAATTTTCCAATTGTGAAGGGATTAATGTTGTTTTAGCAATTGGTATATAATAAATAAGTACATACTTCAGCTTTTTTCAGAACAATAAAGGACACAGATCTTCTGTTACGTTTCTTTATATACATCATCATTTCTCCAGTACGTTCTTATACTTGGTAATTCCACCCTTTGTTGCAAGCATACCTTCAAAACCGATTCATCTTTGATCATATTTCATGAACACATTAGCCAGTTGAACACATTTTTGTCATATTACTTTCCACTCCTACGCATAATATCATATACTCAATACCTTTTATCTCTTGTTATGTTTCCAAGCAGAAGATATTACTTCAACCTGCTACTTTCTAGTCACAGATAGACATTTCTACCAGTGTTAACTCTTAAATCTTACTATCCAGAACACTAGCTAAGTTAATTTTTCCACCTAATTTTTGCCAGTAAGCCAAACAGTAGGAGAAAAAATATTTAATATCACATATTAGATCGATGATAAAATATTTTTTCTGGAACGGAATTTGCTAATATCTACGAGCTTATAACTGGCGCTGGCCAAAGTTTCTTGGCACGGCGCTACTGCGAGATTGTAGCTAGGTGGAGACGTAAACACGTACATTCAATAGTGTTCACCAATTTTCTTACTCCATAATATATTCCACTCTCTTTCCACTCTCATATATACAAAAGAGAAAGTTTATATGAAACCATACAGAAAAACACTTCGCAATATTGTTAATAGTGTATTTTTTTGAGTTCATCAAAAATCTTTTTACAGATTATAAAAATCCCCTCCTGCTTTAAATTCGCGATTAAAAGTTACCTATATACATAAGGAAGACAAAGGCTAAGACCTTAATTACTACCCTTAGATAAAGCTTACTACCTGACTTCAGAAACTAATATATAGCGGCTGAAAAAATTGTATTTTCGTTTCGCTCGACAAGACATTACCATAGGTTTCATTTGTAGGTAGGTTTCAGGGGTACTAAATTTGAAGTAATGCCCAGCTACACGGTTCACCAACCCCATCCCTGAATGACCAAGGACAAAAGCCGCGTCCATATTTACGTAAACCACATTCCGAATGTCCGAGCCGTCTCGTGGGCCCTATTCGCTTTGTCTCCGAGACCAGGGGGGACTTAGCGTTTTATTTTAAAGATGTGTAAATGCGACTTGGAACTTCTCTCCTCCATATTGGACCGGGACCATAATCTTCGCTCCCGTGATACTAGTAAAAAAGATCTAGGAAGGCAATCCCTGAAGTAACGTCGAAGTTTTAATAGGAAAAGTCAACTATCCTCGAAAGCGGTTAAGCTATTAATTTTTTTTATAATTCTTTCCAAAAGTACAAATAAACGAATAAAAATATTTTATTAATTCTTACTACATTATTGAGTCTTCGATGTAATTTCATACATTACTTTAATTTCAAGGACATCCAAATTTTTTTTTTAATTTTTTTTTTTAATTTCTTTTTTTTTCAACCCATTACAATTCCACTGCTGGAATACGGGTCTCCTCTCAAATTGAGAGGACATCCAAATAAAGAGATGAAATTAATTATAGAGATAGGTAACTGTTCACAAACATCAAATATTTAATATTTTGTCCATTGGGACGTTTGAGCTTCGTAATTACAAGATCATGATTATTAATGAAGGTCAGATCTAAAGTACCTCTAATACACCAACTTCAATCACAACTTTGATGTACCTATATAGCAAAGATGGAAGAAATTGAACCAGTGGAAATCCTTAATCCCTGCTTACCCCTAAGAGAAATAATCATAACAATATGTATGTAATTGATAGAGAATTATATGCTTGTTATTACATAATGTTTGATGATAACAAAGTTTATTTGTTCAGTGCACTTGACTCGAATTCAGTTGATGTAACGTGTTTGCTACTGCTGGCTACACTTCAGTAGTTAGTTTCAACATCCTCTGAAAGATGTCGAGCTAACAGCAACTTGGGAACTTACAGTGCTTGTATTAACTTCGATTGACCCAGTCTTATACCGCGCACTACATATGTATGTATATGTACGAGTGTATAACTATCTTGTTTTACGTAAAGATCAGCTGTCTAAAAACGCACTCGTATGAAAATTGTAATTATAGTCAGAGCACAATCTATACATATATACTACGTGCATATAGAATAGAAGTGTCTGTTAGTAGTATCAAAATAATAGCTTTTTAATGAGTTTGGGGAATCTGTGACACAGGCCTTGAGCCCAGTACAGAGCCCTTGCACTGGCATTTGTATACGTGTTTGTTACGAATAAATATTTTTAATTTTTTTTATTTTTTTTTTTAATGAGTATCGGTTCAAAATAATACAAACAATTCAAATTAATACAAATAATTAAAACCCATAGAATGCAATAAACCCACACAAAGAAAGTCGCGGGGACAGCTTGCCATAAATATAATGCTAAAAGTTAATAACAACATGTGACTGTCCTTATTCAATATATGTATTCTATAATTCACTTCACCATGCTCTCCAAAGTTATCCACGCGTTAAAAAATTTAACAAAATGCATTTCCATGAAAAACAATCATAAAGACTAATTCGTTTTAACAAACCGTTAAAACTCTTTCTACGTTACTGCGTACTGGTAATTATTCATAGCGCGAACCCATAAACAAGACTAGTTAATAACGCAGCCATTACTACGTGGAATGTAGCGCTGAATATCTGTCATAATATCACGGATCTGATTTAGGAACTAATTTGCGCGCGGTCACACTTCCAAAACAGACTCCATGTTTCACAGCGAGCATGTGTTCGACATGTATTTTGCATACTACTGGTATACTGTTCTATAATATACTATAAGTATAACTGGTGCTTTTGTACCCACTATTCTTTCCTCTGGTAGTGACACCTTCTCCTAAGCTGATAGGGGAGTCTCCGAAGCCGTCGTGCATTTGTAAAGAGAGAGACGTACGAACGAGTAGAAGAGACATGTTACGCTTGTAAAAATACAAAATATTTGGCACGAGCTGCTTTCTGTCAACCCTGTAAAGGCCCTGGCATTAAAATAATTTAATGATTATTATGATAATATCTTGGGATCTTTCTTGTCAACATATATATAGAGCCATTGTTGGTGAGTGGACAGCTAATGGAGTCCATATTAAAATTCTTACTGCCGGGAAACTGCGTGTTGTCCCCAAATTTCTTTATGTTTCCTAAGACACGTGAAATCTGCCCATTCACACTTGGTTAGTACCGATGGCAGACTATCGCATTAATCTTTGTTAAGCTAAGAAGAAATCCGTGTCTAATGTTGAACCGATAAAAGCTGTGATAATCATGATGATGAATGTGAAAAACGTTGATTATATCACGAAAATTATGTACATTTACTCCTTATTATTCCTCCTCTACCATTTTTTACGGGTGGGAATGGACGGAAAAGGGTGAAAACTTATACGGGAGGGAGAAAAACCCTTTCAGATCTAGTAGCATTGAATACCGCAACAAATAAACTCGCCTTGAATTAAATTTATTTCAATAAAAACTATTTACTTATAAAAATAATCCAAGATTAATTAAAAATTACAGAGAAGATACCTAAAACTTGGCTACATTTTCATAACTCCAACTGCAGTGACGACAATGTATTTAAAAAACAAGCATAACTATCCATCCATTTTGCGGATGTCAGTAAAAAGTTTAACACCTTTCCGTAGAGTCGGTCGTGAATAATTAATCACAGTGTGAGTCCATAAACAAGGCTGGTTAACAGCGTCCATTACAGCGTGGAATGCACTAAATATCTGTCATAACTATCATGCACCAGATTTAGGAACTAATTTACGCGCCAAACGCATGTCGGAAACAGGCGACGCGTGTTTCGGTGTTCAATATTACGTACGTGTCAGGTGTAATATCTTGTATACATATTGACACATAATTTTACAACATTACGTGTCTGTTACCAAATGTATCGATATTTTCGTACTAGAGAAACAAAATATTGGAGATTTAAACCAAATTATATTGGGTTATATGATTTTAGGTACATCTAATGTTTTTTCTTTATAAGTATATAAGCGATTATGATTCACTCAGTAGTATCATGTCAGCAACTATTTTTTTTTGCTTTTAATTTTACTTTTCTGTAGATGCACTTTTAATCCAAATAATATTTATTTATAAATATTTTATTTCACTTAGTTACTTAGTTATTTGGGCTAAATAAAATTTTACTTGAATATTTTGAAACAAGTATATAAAATTTCATATATTTATGATTAAATATTACTTAAAGTTTATTGTTAGCTTTATTTGAATTCGATGAAAGTTATAAAAAAAGCTCAAGTGCAAAGTCTCTCAACGATCATGCAATCTCAATTACTTCAAAAACAATCATCGTCATCAACAAACCTTCTTTTATCGTTCTACTGTCAGATGCGGGTCTCTATCAGAATATCACGCATAGAATATCAGCTGGCCTTGTGTAGATTAATAGATTTCACTCGCTACATATAACATTATGATGGACTCTAAAGTAGACTCTAAAGATTTCATCAAGAGCTACTCCATTCGATTACTTTCCACGATAACAACTAGGTTAGGTAACCGAACATACCCTTGAAAATTCGGTAATGTTCGCAAAAATGTATTACCCTCGGTCGGCAATTCGATGAATAATTGCGACTGATTATACTCAGCCTCTATCGAAACGATCAATGAAAAAATTCCATACAGTAAACCAGATAATAAAAAACTGGTACATATAACAACATCTAAATATTTTTTGCAAAAAAAAAACATTTAGTTTAATACTAAACCAGACTACTACGACACGCGTAAGATTTGTAAGAATAAAGAGACACTTTATGTTCTCTACCTACCCTATGAGAGACCCTTAGAATGTAATAATATAATAAAATGCATAAACACATGTTCATTGTTATAAAACAGATTCAGTATAAAACGCAGAACGACTGTACGTGCACCACACATAATAACTACGAACAGGTACTGGCTGAAGATTTTTCCCATTTATTGCATACACTCTTTCTGTTTTGTATACCCATTTACGGTCGTCGTATTCCGAAATATATGCGAGAGCATAAACATACGAGTAATAATGGATAAACACGTTTGTTCACGGCGAGAGGAAATTCACGACAGGTATTGAGTTAGCACAAGTGTGAAATATCGCATGATAAATGATTTCGCGTTTTGGAGCTTCCAAAGACATATATTTGCATTGGGAACAAAACTTTTACACCTAAATCAAATATGAATAAAGATTTATTCATAAATGGAAACACGATTTCTAGAATAACGTCTCATTGATAATCAGGGTCTCTTCTTGCAACTGACGGAGACTTGGAGGGCAGGCCTCTACTGTGAACTGCTGGAAAGGCAAATCGTAAGCAGTCTGTTGAGAGCTTTTAAGCTATCCGAGAAGATAATGATGAAATGAGTGCAATGACAACAACTGGGAATAATTAGCGTTCTTAAGGATTATTCGTTCAAGATAAATCTAATTTAGTACCTAATAAAGATGTCTTATGATTATAACATGAAATTTATTAAGCTTCATAATTAATACTTAGATTAGTATATATGCACACAATTAATATAAGAGAAACTAAAAAGCGCATCTAGGGTATCGATCCGGGGGCGCCGGGTTCAAATCCATGGCGCGCACCTCTTTACAAAATTCCGTTTTGAATTTAAATATCACTTGCTGACGGTGAAGGAAAACATCACGAGGAAATCTACATACCTTAGAGATTATAAAAAAAAAAGTTCTAAGATGTGTGAAGTCTGCCAATCCGCACTTGGCCAGCGTGGCAGACTATGGCCTCAACCCTCTCAATATGACAGGAGACCCATATTCCAACAGTGGAATTCTAATGGGTCGATTATTATTATTTTTTAAACACAAGTTCAAACGTAAGATAAATGAAATATTACAAATCTAGTTGTCTATTACGTGAATATATTTCGTTCCTCCATACAGAATACATGTCACATACAGAGGTAAGCACAATGTGCGATGGAATGATAAATTATAGCAAGCGCTCGACATCGCAAAGAGATATTATTGAATTATGACAAACAGGGCCAACATCTGCGTCTTTATTTGCATTCATATTACAGTTATCATAAATTACAGCGTTGTAACATAATTTTTAGTGATATATGAAGGTCTAAGTTCAAGGACTATTATGCAAATATTTATCAGTTCTTTTTCCATATATTTATTTATGTATTTTGATGAATCGTTAGACCGTGAGCTAGGGCATTTAACCCTTCAGCTAGGTGGAGCGATGATATACGCAAAGTGACTGGCAGCGGTTGGATGCGACGAGCTGAAGATAGAGTTCAGTGGCGTGCTATTAGAGAGGCCTTTGTCCACCAATGGACGGGAGTAGGCTGATAATGATGATGAAGAATCGTTAGACCAATTGTAGCAAAGAATATTATCAGCATGGAAATATTGTTTAATTCAATTATATCCATTGGAAGTATTAACCTACAAGATAGACTTAAATATCGCATATTTACCACAACTCTATCTCTCAGGCTAAAATAGCCTGGAGAAAACGTGTCTATACCGTAAAAGCGATTTTTTTTATATTTAGTCTCTATCTTATGTATCTTTGGTATAACAATTACTCCTTCTATTATATAACGCAACACAACTTTCAATATAACACTTCCAAGTTAGTTTTAAAACTTAATTGTTTTGTCTTCAACTCCATTGTAATAAACCTATTAACATACTTCGAGTTCCAAGACTGAAATTTCGCAATTAACAGTAAATTTTTAAATCTGTTAATTTTGTACCTACTTCGAATTTAGATTATAATTTTTTTGACTTATTATTATAATATTATGTATTTATAGAATTCTATAAAATGTGGGAGTGTACTAGTGGACTCATTTGCCTGCTCTTTGGGGACTTACTGGAGTATGGTTGATATGAAATTAATTTAACTAATAAGTACCTTTTTTATAATAAAATATGGGACACACAGAACAACATAATGTACACTTTAAGTGGCCGGGATATTTTTAATATAGGTACAGTCATTAAGAAATAAAATTTTCTAAGTCAGATTAAAAAGTTACCCGCTGCCACGTACAATTCAAACCGACATTTGTTTAGCGCTGCGCAACTTCGCCAACATCGGCACGTGTGCTTGTTTTCTTTAATTAAGTCGGATAGAGAAACTTGGGCTTCATCCGCTCACGACGCTATTGCACGACCTGCATTCGACTCGTACACGACGAGTCGTGACGATTTTGTGTAATGTGTTTGCAGTTGTACAGTTGTGCTAATTGGTTTCGTTTATCAGTATTTTATATTTCTAATTCAGAAGTGAGATTTAATATGCATACCTACCACTAGTGGATTCTTTTTGTACTCTTCTTCTTATCGAGTTTACATTTTATACATATATTTGCTTATGAGCAAATACAAACTGATCCACGGTAAGCTTTGGATCATTATTTTCATGGATGGGATAGAAAGCCTGATAAAAAATTTATTCACATTACAATAGATATAAATAACAAAGAAGTAAGGAATGTATATGTATAGTTATACACATCTTCAATTGTGTTATATTTCGTTTCATAAAATCGATATTGCATATTCTACAAAAGTGAACATTCAAAGGTTTGAGCTTCTCGTTTTTCTCCACTCTCTTCTCATTCTACACCAAGAATCACAGAGCTAGAGAACTCCTACTTGGTTCATATATTTGACGTACCTATATTCTGGAATGCCGCTATTTTTAGTCGAGAACTAACAACAACGAATGCACGCGTTCGATTCTACAAGGAATGGATTATTTACGAGGCGGCGGTGCGATCGGTCGATCGAAATAGACCGGCCATAGACCGTCAGCCGCGCTCTAGCAGCCCGATCAAAGATGTACTGTAAGTCGTTCCAAACTGTACGTTGGGAACGACTTAGATGACGATAATGATACGAATAAAGAAGTTGTTGAGAAAACTACGTTGGATGCGAAGAGCTGAAGATCGAGCTCAGTGGCGTGCTATTGGAGAGGCCTATGTCCAGCAGTAGACGGGAGTAGGCTGATAATGATGATGATCGAAAATAATCTCTTTCCTCTCAACTCGCACACCTATATACCTATACTTTTCTGATGTTAAACAGCAGTTACCGTTGTTGCAGTCCGCGTAGTGTGGCATATAAACACTAAGGTATAAAAGGTAGTCTTGCCTTTGGGTGGAAGATTTGCAATCTAGAATTTGATAATTACTTACTGCATTCGTTACTATTATAATATAAAAAAAATATACCATAAAACCTGCTATAATTATATTTATGCTCGATATTCCATTTCATTTGATGTGTACCTACCTACTGAATTTTTGAATTTAAATAATTTTTTTCAGACCCTTTTTTATTGTTCCACTGCTGAACACGTGTCTCCTCTCAAAATGAGAGGATTAAGGATATAGTTCGCCATGCTGGCCAATTGCGGGTTGGCAGACTACACACACCTTAAAGACCATTTTTTTTTTATCTAAGGTGTGCGGGTTTTTGCACGATGTTTTCATTTCATTAATACGCACATTATATAAGATTTACAATTGTTCGTTTACAGCAAACTAATCGTTGACAAGAATGTCATATGTATAATTAATATAAAAATAAAAGAATAACGATATTTTATTATGGAAAATAAAATACTAAAATTCAATATACGTAGGTACAATAAAATTGCATAAATAATTATGAAAAAAAACTTACCAGTGATGAGAAACAGCAAACCAAAAGCGCCGACGTTCATTTTGAAACAAATTTGTAACACTGATTGATGACTGCCATCGAAAATTTGCAGAAAGTCAATTTAAAAATGTAGGTGATTATCAAATGGAATAGGTAATTGAGTTAAATATTTTGAAAAACGAACGATTATAACCGTTGTTATAGTTAGGTATCGACAGTTTTTAACGTATTTAGTTATTATGAGTTCAGGTAACAATTAATTAATTGTGAACAACAATACCTACTTAATTAGGCTCACCACCTATTCCATGCGACTCAAATGTAACGGGAGAAACGTGGGAGTGTACTACACTCCTTTGCCTAACCCTTCAGGGATTACAGGCGTGAAGTTACGTTTTTTAAAATTTCTAGTAGTAACTCGGATCCTGGATCTGTGCCCGGTTTATGGCAATAAGCTCAGCACCTATTCAATGGGTCGTAAACATAACTGGTGAAACGTGGGAGTGTACTATTACACTCCCCTGCCTACCCCTTTCGGGGATTACAGCCGTGATGTTACGTATTTTTCCACCGCGGCCGTCACACCTCTTAACTAAAAATTCAATGTATTAACAAGCTACCGAGCGTAAAGATTTGAAATGTGATTTTTCTAATTTACTAGGAGCCGAATAATAAATGTATTAAGTTACAACATTCATACGTACCTACAACTAATATACATAACTAGTTGTGCCCGCGACTTCGTCCGCATGGAATTTTTAACACCTTCGCAAATAATGTGTTATTTAAGAACTATTTTGCTAACCATAAAAATTGTTATAGTGGGTTAACGTTAAAAGCTAGACATAATGCTGTCGAGGACTTTTATTTAGAACTTTTAGAGAGGAATAATTT
>DWDT01002833.1:0-13139 GCA_018245595.1 Microceris scylla | reverse complement strand
GTCGCGAGAAATCGTTAGACGAATTCGTTTTTGCTCAACTGAAAGCAGTCTAGGAAGTGACCTCGCGGGTACCTTGGAAAATCCGAGTTCATTGATAATGATATTTTGTGTTCACACGTATGAAATGTCTATAGTGTCTGCAATCTCCCTTATAGTAAATCTGCGCTTTTCCAATATGGGTTCACATACTTGTTTCCTTCGATCGTAGATGTGGTAGGTCGGCTAGAGCGAGGGTCACCTTCAATGCTCTATGGTCCACGTTTAAAATCTGCTACCCAGTTTTTAAATTGGTATAATATTGACCAGATTCCCCTAATGTTTTTGTTATATCATCATTGATTTGTTGCGGCATTAATCCCTTCTCAAACAAGCGTTTGATCAATACGTGTTGTTCAATTTTATCCATTCCTTAAAACTGCACACTTGGTCTCGTTTAGCGCGTTACAACTTAAAAACTACAAATACTATGCCAACAAAATTCTATATTGTGACAACCAAATAATGTATAGAGACAATGAGGGTAATATTGTAAAACTAAAATACACGGTTGTATGCCAGGCCGCAAATTTTCGTTCCACCCTCGTATTTCCCCTCGATACTCTTACAAATTTGTCTGTAATATTTAACAATGTGACATTTATTGTCTGCAGAAATTTCACCCTGAAGGAGAGTTTTTGGTTCGCCCTAACGTCCTTTACCCCCCAAGGGGGAGGCGAGGCTCCCAAAGCCCTGTCCGGCCGGACCCTAGTGGCCGCGTATTGGCTTTTCGTGGTGTTGATGCTCGCTACATTCACGGCGAACTTAGCTGCTTTCCTCACTGTGGAGAGAATGCAGGTAATTTTGAAATACATGCATCGAAGATTCATAGCCTTTGTAATTTGCGCACTCATTGACAATATGAGTTATGAAAAAAAAAAATGTTCTTTATTTTGATACAAGACATATAATTAAGCGCCCTTTTTATATATTTCGCTGCCTTTATATGACACAATATAATTATAATACACAAAACGTCAGACAATTTATTGATATCCCTTTTTTTAGTTTGGTAACCTCATTCTTGGTTATTTTATATGATCTCAGACTCCAGTGTCATCCTTGGAGCAGCTCGCGAGGCAGTCCAGGATCAACTACACCGTGGTGGAAGGGTCTTCCATTCACCAGTATTTCATCAATATGAAATTTGCTGAAGACACCTTGTATAGGTATATCTTATGCAATTCTTCTGTTTAAACATTGATGGCAACTTTTTTGGATTGCCCTGCGTTTTATTAACACTTGAGGCATTCTGATTTATGTTACTTACATTTCAAGTTAAATTTTTTAGTTTTAGATAGATAGGTAGATTTACGTACATATACCCTAAAATTATGGTTTCAATATTTAAAAAATTAGAAGTAGAAGAATGCATAGACAATGGGTAACGGAATGTAAAGAATGAGAATGTGTGACATTGTATATTATATAAAATATGTTTATAGTATGCTGTTTTAGAATAAGATAAAATGTATTAAAATGATTTAGAATACGATAAAATTTTCCCTACACTCCCTTCTGCAAGAATACTTGTATCATTTGGACAGGACCTTGAAAAAAAGAATTCGTAACAAAAGCTTCTATATCTTAGAAATATATTGTCGTGGAACATAATTTTTTAGGGTCTGGAAGGAGATAACATTGAACGCCACATCTGACCAAGCGCAGTACAGGGTCTGGGACTACCCCATCAGGGAACAATATGGACATATCCTGCTGGCGATCAACGCTTCCGGTAATTATAGAAAACTAAATGCTTATAAAAAAAATTATAAGGCATGTGCATGGGCATGGCAACCCTGAACACATAATTGTAAAGAGATACGCGCCAGGATTTGCACCCGGGGCCCTTGCTGTGAGAGCTTGAAACCACTAGGATATTATTGCTATCTTTAACCAACAATCTTGTTATACTGTCCAAACCCAGGTCCCGTACCAGACGCAATAACTGGGTTTCGTCAAGTCAACGAACATACTGATGCTGACTTCGCTTTCATCCACGATTCCGCTGAAATTAAGTAAGTTACTTTCATTATAACATCATGCCAGATCCATTACGGCACGGGCAGAGAAAATTATGAGTCCGTTTGTTAATTACGGTGACGATAAATGCTTGTTTTTTATTTTTAGTTGTTTTAATTTTCTCGCTTTGTATCGATTGCCGATTCCAATCGATGTATTTCAGTACTGGATTTTTATATGTAGAAAAATATAGAATTTCTCATTAACAGATTATAGTATTATTATAAGAACTATCATATGTGGTCTGTTCATCTTTCTGTCCTTCAGATACGAGTTGACACGGAACTGCAACCTGACGGAGGTGGGCGAGGTGTTCGCGGAGCAGCCGTACGCGCTGGGCGTGCAGCAGGGCTCGCGGTTGCAGGAGGACCTCTCCCGCGCGCTGTTGGATCTGCAGAAGGAGAGGTTCCTGGAGCAGCTCGCTTCCAAGTGAGTTGCTTTCTTATAAAGCAAGCCATGAATGTGGAAGAAGCACCTCAGATCTGTAAAGATAAAGATATTTGGCATGCCTTCTGCCAACCCTGTAATGGACCAAGCGTAGTGATATAATCATCACCAGCATCGGTATGTCTAAGTAAAGCATAGATAGGTGAGGATGGCTTGGGCTCTTGAGGTGAAGCTTGGAACTCCTGACAGTTGATTATGTAACATTAATATATTTGCTCAGGTATTGGAACGAAACCGCGCGCCAGTTCTGTCCTGATGCTGACGAGTCGGAGGGTATTACTTTGGAGAGTTTAGGTAAGTTTTTTTTTATCTTTTGATATCTTCAAATATGGTCATCAATAATAGCCAGACAACTGATGAATTTCATATATAAGTATAGGCTTTTTTACACCCCGGTACAGCAAAATGCTTGTGCTCATTACACGAATATTGGTGTGGAGTGGGAATGGAAAGTGCAACATGTTGACCTATAGTCTGCCACTGACTTACTCCATAAAAATTTTATAATTCATGGTCAATTAGCAGTAACTTCCATTTATTTAAGGGTTCCCGTCCACTGCTAGACACATGCCTCTCCAATATAACACGCCACTAAGCTTAATCTTCAGTTCTTCGCATTCAACCGCTGCCAGCAACTACACAAAAAATTCACTTTCTTAAATTTCAGGTGGCGTCTTCATAGCGACACTCTTCGGCTTGGGTTTAGCCATGATCACCTTGGCTTGGGAAGTCTTCTATTACAAACGTAAAGAGAAAAATAAAATCACAACCTTTGACGCCACGCTCGAGAAGGCAAAGCCGAAGTTGCCATTGTCAAAATTATCTGAGAGCGTGAACAAGTTGCGACGGAGGGGAAAAAAGGGCGGGAAAGCTGGCAACATTGTGAAGAATGTGACAATCGGAGACAAGTTTAAACCGGTTTCGGAAAAGGGAGTTTCAGTTATCAGTGTGTATCCCCGTGGAGGATATAGGCCTTAGATGTTATTGCGATTGGGGTAGTATTGTGACAGCAGCTTTCATTCGCTTATCGGTCAAAATAGACTTAAGTTAGTGGCAAAATACACCAATCACAACGCTGAATTTAATATCACTGTGTAGAATTAATATTTGTTGATAATGTTTAATTAATATTCTGCACAGAGTACATAATATTTCTTTTTACCTTTTTTTCCAAAACCAATATTTGTAATCTTACTGTCAATTGGCATTGGTCACTATAATGCGTAGGCTTTCTTGTTTAGGCTTTTGGGCGTCAATTGATTTAACCGTTCTGATATTATCAAATAATACATACATATTTTCACGCCAGGTCCCTTCCGGAATAGGTAGGAACCACAATTTATTTACGAGTTTTACTATTATCATCATTTCCACTAGTGCTGCTCGTCCAGTCAGTTACAGGTATCGACCAATAGTATAGGTTCAAACAACACTTAATTAGTCTTAAGGATACTGTTTAGCGTAGGAAAATTAAAAAATCACAAGCGATGCTGTGTAGCTCACTGATAAATGGCCATAGATAATAAACAATTGCTGTCAGATTATCAACTTTTTTTCGTTATAACACAGGTTTTGGTTGCAGTTACGACTAAATTGAGATGCCCTTTTAACTATCTTTTAACATCACTGAAAAATAATAACATGAAGTTAACAATAAAACAACTACATTAATCATTGTATGTTCTATTTCTCAAATCTTATTAAATAATTGACTGCCTCGTTGGTCGTGTTGGTTGTAAGTACGACTGCCGATCTGGAGGTCCCGGGTTCGATTCTCGTGTGGAACACTACAGAATTTTCTAATTTAGATTTTCTAGTAGTGATTCGGAATCTGGATATGTACCCGATGCATGGCAATAGGCTGACCACCTATTCCATAATAGGACGTAAACGTAACCGGTGAAACATGGGACTGTTCTGCATTCCTCTGCCTACCTCTTCGGGGATTACAGGCGTGACGTTACGTTATTAAATAATTCCATTGCTGTCCACACTGTTCCAGCAAAAGGCAACGATGATGATGAGATATTAGATGCTAATTTTACTTAACTTTTAACTATAGACATATTTTCAAGTCAAGCTTTAATTCTGGATGGATTGTGAGGACAGACGTGCTAATTGAGGGATTTTTCACAAATCCTTTAAATGATGATAGAAGAATTTTACAAAAACGGAATCTACGCCATCTGTTGAGTAGTTTATAGACATCTTGTTGAATCAAATTATCAAATTGTTGTTCACCTATGTATGTATAGGGTAGAACAAAAGTAATAATCTCGTGTACTGGCTGGCATTATGTTAAAAACGAAGAAAATTAGGTTTTGTTTTCACCGAAAGTGTGTTTGAAAATGGAAAATTTATTACAATAAGTTCATAAAATTATATGGGTCATATATAGAATCTAGAGATCATATCTACAATAGAACTTTTGTCCTTGTTTTATAACTTTTAGGCACATTTGACCTACCACGCATAACCAATAATGCACAGTACAGGACAATTAGACTTTTAAGAAATTAATGTTATATGTATTAACAAAATAAAATCTGTAACAAATTAACGAAAACGTTTCCCACATAAACACTTACTTATTTCGCAAAAAAAAAAACAATTGCCCAATAATGTGTTTTAGTTCTAGGGTCAAATCTGTTCCCAAAGCTACCCTACCCTAATTCTTTTCCTGAGTACCTCAATACAAACAATTTTTCTTGCTATCATCTATACAAAATTTATCCAGACAACACATTTTGTCTATAAGAATAAAAAATATATACATATATTCCCACCACACATATGTTATTCTATGCCTGCCAACACTCTCAGCACGCGCAGTAATATTTTATTATTAATATTATTATATTTGTGTGAGATGCTTTCATACCAAAAAAAAACTGAAAATGTCATAAAACAAAGAAAACATGGTTTTTGTGCTCTCAGTACCTTTTTATTACGTTATGAGAACGAGGTGCCTAGTTGACTTCTGCGGGTCATACATATTCATTCACTATATCAAATAAAAAAACTGGAAATGTCATAAATAATTACTTTTTTGGCGTCAGTATCCCGCTATTACGTCACCTTACCAAGATAGCTAGTTGACTTGTGTGGTTATAATTTTATACTCACTGATATATGCATATGTATATTCTATTAATAAAAGTTGAAAACATGATAATATTAAACAAATTCTTTATTGGCAATTAGTACCTCTCTATTACGTCATCAGAGCAAGTTGCGTAGTTGACTTCTGCGGGTTATATATATAAACTTGTATACTATAAATCTTCTTTACCAGAAGACTCTGGCAGTGGGCTTCTCCACCAGCGCGCTGCGCGTTTCCAGCACTTTCTTCCCGAATTGTATTCTGAAGTGGTCCAAGTTCAGAAATTCTCCATTGTCTATGTCTCGTATTAGCTTCCTCACTTTGTCTTTGGACATCTCAACGAAGCAGGCGGCCAGCTTCATCTCTACTTCTCCATTCCTCAAACCTATGCAATATGATCTGAAATAATAATAAAAAAGGTTACTTCACGCCTGTAATCCCCTAAGGGGTGGGCGGGGGAGTGTAGAACAGAAACAATAAGAATAAGATAAAAAGAAAGCAAACTACCCTTAATTTAATTAAGCTTTATCAGTTCTTTTAGACTAAGACTGTCACCAATTTATCATTTACTGACACTTAATTTCAATATGTAAAACAAAGAAAAAGAAATCATTATTATCATTATTCCAAGTCGTACATTTTCTAGACAATTATAATCACCCAATAGCGTTTTCAGCAATATTTTATCTGTTTCGATGTATAAAACTATTAGTATGATACGATTAGTCAGGTTGGTTTAATGGTGTCCCACCATGGCGGTCCGGAGTTTGAATCCTGGTTTGCATGTCTTACTTCATAAGGTTACATGATTTTATAATCATTATCATTGTCATTATACTCTCGTCCACTACTGGACATAGGCCTCTCCAACAGCACGCCATTGAGCCCGATCTTCTTAATTTTATAATACCAAGCATTATATTTCATTATCTTCCATACTTTATAGTTTTCCTAAAGTTCTTTAAGGGATGTGCAGTCTGGCAACCCTTGGCGACTTAACCCTACCTTTTGGGAGAAGATGCAGGATAGGAAGTGGCTGAAATCATGATACATATATGGTGATTACCTGGATGCTCTTGCGAGTACTGCAGTCATGACCAGTATCTCTGTGGCCGCTTCGGCCAGTCTGTTCAACTCACTGCAACATTATCATATAATGGCTTATTGGCACATCATAAATATTGACACTCATAGTATTGAAGGACAATATTAAAACATGTACTTCACCTAACAGTAACACACTATCATACTCGTATTTCTCTGTAGGCATAGCCAGATGAGTGGAGTACTTTTACATTTCATTTGTTGTTATAAAATCTATGAAATAGGTGGTGAGCTTATTGTTATACACCAGGCACAGATCCAGATTGCACTACTACTGGGATTTTCAAGTTAGAAGAACCCAATATCTTATCAACCCAGATTGACGCAACTACTGGGCGCCCTGGATCGCCTATGCCACTACTAGGCTACCTGGGTGGTCATTTAATCCAACAATAGGTCTTTGCTAGTACTCACGTGTACGCCTCAGCTACCTTTTTCCCGTGCCTGCTCATCAGCGTCTCGCACGCGTAACGCATTCTCAGCACGCAGTACTCCAGCTGGTCTGCGGGCACCTTGAGCGTTGGGTGCAGGTGTTCGGCCAGAAACAGATTCAACTTTGGGTCGTCCTTCTCCTAGAGATGATTTTATTATATATATAATATATTTAGTCATCTGTGACGATATGCAACACCAGAGAAGGCTTTAAGTGATTCTGGGCTTTGAAGGTAACCTTATTGGGTTTCTTTTTCTGAAGAATGCCATGCTAATTCCTCATTAAACAATCAGGCAGTTAATCCTAATTTTGTATGTGTTGGATTACCTGATGCCTGTCTGCCATGATTTTCTTGAAGATGAAAGACGGATTGAACAGTGGGTTTCTGATCTTCTTGATCTCTTCTGCCAACATCCGGCCCACGTGGTGGATACCATGCAGAGCTAGAAGGAATATATCCATCATACAGCTTAATAATAATGATAATATCACAATTATAATCTCGAAAAAGATCAGTTATACAAATAGAAGCAAGTCAGGTGTGTAAGAACACATATTTGGCATTTTCAATGGTCTGCCTACACTTTAGAGACCTGTGGTATATGATAATAAAAATACACTTCTATTATATATTAGTTTATCTTTACAGATCTTAAATGCTTCTTCTACATTCATAACTTTCTTTGTACATAAACTCATACCAATATTATTCTTCATATTTGGCGGAGCATGGTTCTGTGTCGCCTACAATGACAAAACTAAATACACTATCGATAACGCTTATCGACAACAATAATGCGCATCACTATGCCCTCCCATAAGGCCCGTGAGTGGAAGAGAGAGCAAAATACTCGCTTCACCGCTCCGACGTTTTGTGACGCAAACTGCACGGAGAAAAAAATTATACTGTAGTAGGCAATAAAACTTCAGATCTCTTCTATGTGAAAAAAGTAGCAAATAAATACTGACCACAAATAATGTCTGCCATCCACTGGATGTAAAAGTATGAACACATATCCTGAGCAGGTACCTAAACTCCTAAACCTTCCATTGCACTGGCTTAGAGAATGTTTAATCAAATATACATTTATCTTGTCTCCACCCAAAGTTTTTCCCTTCTCTTCTTGCGGTCATGACTCCGTCATGATTAGTTTTGTGTACTCAGTACTTACCAATAAACATATTGACGCTCTCCACGGTTTCTCCCCTCAGCGCCAAAGATCTCATCTCCTCCAGCATCTGAAGACAGTCCTGGTGTTTTTCCACGCCGTAGATAGCAAGCAAGTCTAATAGAGCATGTTGTCCGTTGGTCGCTATAAAGTTCCTGAGAAAATTTGTAATGGAGAAAATTCTGGTCTTAGTATTCTGTTCAATACATTAATTAATGTCTCGTAAGTGTTTATACACATGATTATATATATACCAGCTTAACACACGGACGTTTTTCGGGATGATTTTGGGGACGTTTTTCTTCGCCGCGACCTCGCTTCAACCGGCGGGAGCTCATGAAGGACCTTGTACAAGTCCGAAACTAGTCGGGCCATCCAGAAAAACGTACGTGAGATAAACCGGTACATAGATAACCCTATTCTATACAACTTGAAGAACCATTGTAAATCCATCATGTTAACATTTTAAAATCACAAGTTATAATTAATTTTTAAATTGCACACATCATGTGATATGAATTGGATATATGAGACTTGAGACATTTTTGTTTTGAGAATATTTAATGTTATAGATCCAATGTTACTCCTTTTGACTAATCTCACAAGTAATGACGAAAACTATGTAATAATCACTATGTAATAACGAAAACCTTCAAGATCCTATATGATACTGCTGGCACTGATATTATAGGGCAGAAATATGTGCAGAGACAATGTTTCCGGAAGCAGTACCTGATCAAACAGTTCTATCATCGACCATTTTTACTTTTCAGACTCAAGTATTTTGTTTCTTCTATTCTTCTCAATACCTGCACATAGCCATCTCCAGTTCAGCGTCAGGGGACTCATATCCATCTAGCAATCCAGCAGTGAAGTACTCCACACTTTCACTCGCATAAATCTTCAGCAGCACCTGTCCGATAGTGCTTTTTATTGTGGACAGCTCTGACAGGGGCTTGCCTGTGGAGAACATTACTTTGCAGATTTTGGATGGAATCTAGCTATTGAGCAGTCCCTATTACATTCCTTTGGAGGTAACTAAGGCATGCTATGACATGGGGTTCTTCGAACGTAGCATCAAACAGTTTCTTCGAGGATGCCAACACATTGATAACTCCTCTGATGTTACACATGTCTATAGTGATGGTGACCTTTTACCATCTGGTGGCCTGAATGCCTTGCCTTTTTATGTTAAAAATAAGACTCTGGACAGTTTTTATTTAGGTAAAAATAACAGAAAATTGTCAAAGGGTGCTGTTAAAAGAGTTAAAAGTCACCATGGTGAAGTCCTTTTTATTCTTATTACTGAAAATCTCTTGTTATATTTAAGAAATATATAAGTGCTCTGATGTATAGAGAAAATATTAGTTAGAGTGGGGGAAATGGAATGGGAGTTTGACTTTAGTTAGAAATAAATATTCATACCACTGAAATATAAAGGCTTGATATAGTCAGTGCATGCCATCAGAGAATGGAGTAGACTTGATCTGTACAATGTGGCCGTGTGGAGACGTGAGGCTCCCAAAACCTTGGCCAGGCCCTCTTCTGTTATCATATTTAAGGGGGTTGCTGTAAGAAAAAAGTTGTTATTGATATCTTAATAAAGAATTATTGACTGTCTCATTGGTTGAGTGGTTGCAAGTCTAACTCCTTATCAACAGGTTCTGGGTTCAATCCCTAGTCAATTTTTATTGGGTTTTTAACTTGAAATTTCTAATAGTAAGTCAGACCCTGGTTATAAGCCCAGTATTTGGCAATAGGCTCATTGCTTATTCCATGGCAGAACATAAACATAACTGGTGAAACATGGGAGTGTACTACACTTCTATGCCTATCTCAAGGAGATTCATGATTGATGTAATGTTCATTGAAACAGAGAGAACCAGAACCAAGTCTAGACAAAGAACAGTCACTTTTCAAGTAAATATCTAATCTAATATCTGGTGTCTAGGGGGAGATACAGGCCAGATGATATATTAAACTAAATAGCCCGAAACGGATTCCAAGCAAGACAGGATTATTACTCTTCAAATAAAATACCTGGAGTATCTTTAAAAATGACATAGTTTTCCTTATGTGTCATGCCGGCTGCATTGGGGTGGACGAGGTAGGCCCTAAGCTGTGTGACATCCACTACACACAGCACGAGGAGGTAGCCAGAAGTCGTAACACAGACTTTTTCACCAGTGATGCGCCATATTTCTAGGGGCAGGAAATTTATTTTATTATTATATAATAATGGCATGTCTGTTATGGGGCAGGCTGAAAGTACAAAATGTTAAAATCTCTATCCTTGATTATTTAATAATGTGCTAAAGGTAACTTGCATCTGTCTATCTTGAATGAAAGTCAATATTTCAAAGAATAATCACAGAATATATGTACATTCACATCTGTTTATAGGATCCAGATCAAGGTGAATCTTAGTATAGGGCTGAGTATGAAGTATTAATACATACATATATTCACACCAGGTCCTTTGCAGTATGGAAAGTGAGCACAGAGTGCCAAATATCTCCATCCTTTCAGACCGGCCATGATTCTTCCACATTCATAACTCTTTTCATACACACATACCAGTTTATAGAAATTCAATTACAATATACTGAATTTCAGTTTTTACCATGTTTATCCAATGCAGCAGTAGTTCTGAAATCCGCCTGTGTCAATCTCTTCGCTATCTTCTCCTTCACACACAGTGCTATGGGCCTCTCTCCAGATGTCACATCACCAATGATATTTCCATACATCTCCTGATCCAAACCCTGCTGTAGAGCTTGCAAACAGACCCAGTGGTCACTTATCTCTAGACCCAGCTGCAGATCTGATGATATTACTTCTAAATAACGTATGCTTTCTGTGTGATTCATAGCTAAACCGTCACGAGTGAGTTCTACGGGCGCCGCGTACATTTTTGCGTGTTTTAATGCGTTCCTCCTGTCTTGTTCTATTTTATTTGGGTCTGAGAACACTTTTTCTAGCCCTGCGACTCGATTATCAAGCGCTGTGCTCTCCTCTTTATTCAATATCTCCGGATAAGCTAACAGCTCACGGTTGAAGACAGATACAAATACATCCTTCATAAATGGTGAGATTTTCGCTTTCCTACGTTCCGTACGCTCGAAAACTTTCAGATCTTCGAAGTCGAACTTCTCTTCTTGGATTATTGGCTGTGTGGAATAGGTTGAAGTGTAGTTAGAAGAAGATATTCGAAGTTGTCTTCTGAAATGTTTTCGCACATTTTGGTAACGAATTGTACATATTTTACGTACTATATTCATTATGTCGTTATGAAATTAAATTCAATAGGAATAATTGGAAACGTTTAAGGCACAACTTTTGTTAACTGTTTATTAATTTTCGTCTTTGAACAGTTCCATAATATTTTGAGGTTAGTTTGACGTTTAGCAAGACAGATTAATGTTGACCTCTAATAATTTTTTCGCTACGGACTAAATTGAGATAAGCTGTGTTGCCAGTTTTTTGCAAATCATTAGTGATGTGCCACTACCGTGACTTTACGTAATTTACAATGTAGTATCGTTTTTCAGTAATATTTACAAAATGTATCTTTAAAATGTTAGAATGTGGCGACAACCTACCTATATAATGTATCTGTACGGCTAATGCATAGATATGATGAATGATACACATTTATTTTTTTAAGTATTTATTAATTTAATCATATGCATATTAATAATCAGTATCAGACAATGACTCCGTACCCGAATGTGCCGAATCGTCGGAGTCATCACCTACTTCAATAATAAATCTGTCGGTAATGTCGTTGACAATATGACTTAGAGTATATAGTATTTTGTCCTCAACACCAATTACATGTTTAATGCCATCTTTCCAGCGCTGAGGAGTCACTAGACGAAGACCTTCCTCGAAAATACTTCGCACTTCGTTCATTTTAAACGTTTTATTGTTTTTTGCGACATGCCTCTTTACCTGTACCCACGCCAATTGAATTGCAATTAGCTCGCAGTGGTAAGGAGACAGTCGCAAAATGGTTACTCCCCATTCAGCGGCCATTTCATCGCCGAGATATCTCTAAGGGCTTTTTATGGTGCGTGCAATTTCCATTAGTGCAGCTTTTAACCTTTTTTTTATTTAAGGCTATATTTTTTGACTTAAGCCACTCTTGTATTCGACCTTTACGCCGGCTAGAAGAAGGTAACGATTCCAATTTTCTGGTGTGGTACGGAGCATTGTCAATAATAAGTACTCAATTTTCTTTTAATTTAGGAAGAAAGTTTTTTAACCATTTTTTCTTGTGCGTCGCCGTTCATTTCCTTATGGTAATCTTCTAGTCATTTTTTTGCTTCTAAGACCAATTCTCAACCATCCACGAAACCTTCATCTCTTCCTCCATGTCATACTACAAGTCTTCTCCCTTTACCCAAAGGCCCTTTCAACCCATTATAAATGGCTCAAACAAAATTACAAAACTTAACAAGAAAAAAACAAAGTAAAAAAAACAAACCAAACAAACTCAACGAAAAGGAAACAAATAACATGTGAAATCGCATACGACAACGGGCGCATTCGAATACTCCAGAGGTTGAAGGACGAAAGCCATGTATTCAAAATGACGCCGTGTTTTCTTTTTTTAAGGCATTGGCTACAGTCTATAGACCAATTTGTTATTGCGTATTCTTCAACAACAAATAAATAATTGTCGTATCTACTTACTGTAATAAATAATTAAAATTAATAAATATATTTTTTTATCTGTGGTTCTCCATTTTTTTTTCAACCCATTACAATTCCACTGCTGGAATACGGGTCTCCTCTCATATTGAGAGGGTTAAGGCCATAG
>DWDT01002832.1:0-13141 GCA_018245595.1 Microceris scylla | reverse complement strand
AACTTTATTTGTAAAATGTGCACCTACACGTTATACAAGCATTATGATATAAAAAGTAATAAACAGAGTATTGAAAGCGCCTACTATAAGTTAATAGAAAACTGAAATTATAATTTTCTACTCATGCTTTGTGTAAGGGGCTCATTTGAACCAAACAATATATTATATGTATATTACGAACTGTTTTTTTCGTGTTTTATTAACCGATATTATTACTGTCATCTATTTTTACTGTTCTAATGTTTTATATGAGAATGAGACAGAATGACAAGAACTGAATAGCATAGTTCGTTACAGATGAACTCTACAAGCATTACGAAGAACTCATAATGTTTAAGACATAAAGGTATCTTTATGAAGCTGTCTTCAACATAATTGAAATATCATCTTTAAAAGAAAATTATTTTACGTCTAATCTAACTAACTTAACTTACTATACAAGATCGAACGATAAATATACTAACTACTAAGTTCTTAATAAAAACGCGGAAGCGTACTACACTCATCTACTTACCACTTCGGGGATTACAGATGTAACATACATACGATTGGATTATATGTTAAAAAATAAAGTCCCGTTTTTTTCACAACATTTATTTTAATTCAACAATAAACAATCTAACTCCATATTTACACATTTGTATTATATTTTTTTCGAGGCGAAATCGCTTATTCCTACGACATGAATGACACTTTTTTTTTAATTCACTAGACTCGATGGCACGCGACGGATACCATTTGATGGCTAATTATGAAATTTGATGACGACATTACAAAGGGTTCTAATAATATTATGTACGTACAAATAACATATAATTTACAGCATATAGGGAAATCAAAGATAATTCTTGTTTGATTATTAAATTATTATACATATAACATTGAAGCACTAAAGTCAATTTTGTTACATTCAAGTCTCTGTCGCCGTGAAGCCTCACTGTGTCATAACTGTTACGTTGTGGTAGACAGACAGTAGCAAGCAAGTTTCAGTGCATAATTTGAGGGTAACATCCACACCTGATCTTTTGGTCTTTGTTAAGAAGGGAGTAATATTTTAAATAGAATACAGAAACATGATTTGTGTAAAAACTTAAACAGTACTTTCTTATAGAAGTGGTCTAAATACGTAGTCGACCTTATATATTTATACTATCAACTCTATATTCCATATTAACATCTTAAGTTCGGCTTCAAATTTTACGTCATTTAGACTGCTACATTTTTTTTAGTCAGGTGTGTAATGATGTTGAAATTTTGCGCTCGGTGTTATTTGTCTACCCCGTAAAGGCATTGACGTCACGTTATAATAATTTAATAACATAGTAATATTTTTTAATGAAAACACATTCTTTTTCACAATACTGTATTATCTAGTTCACCATCTTAACAATATAAAACTTTTGTTTAAATAATGTTTGTAGTTTAAAAGTAGCACCAGTTCGTCACAACAGTTGGTTTGTGATGCACATATACTATAACACTTACAAAAATTAACTTTTCCACTAACAAAATGAGGTATTTATAGCATTTTATATTAATTTCTAGATTACCTAAGTGAAACATATTGATGCAATATATTGCTGCAATACTTACAAGATGCAATATATTTTCGCAAAATGGAGACCGCACTAATATTTTCATATATTATTGTTCGTTTATTACACTACAAAAGGAGAACGTATGTCTTTCAACATGTAATAATTTTGCACGTGTAACATATTGTAATCACATATATTACGAAACATAATATGTACATCGTTTTGGAATGCCAAGTAATATTTTATTTTAGACTTTTTATATTTTAAAGTTTTTTAGCACGTCCTTCGTTGATTTTAGTGAAAGTATACGTTTATTTAGTTTAACGGTATATGTGTTAACAAAAGCGGGGTCATACAAGTACTAATTGCGGTTTATCTCTTAACATTGGACTGACAACATCAATAAACATTAACGCAGCAATATATTGCTGGAACATTACGACCTGTTCAAGTTATAAAGAGTTTTAATTCGCCCCATAAAACATTTTTAGCTGGCGCTAACTGCAGTCGTTTAAGAGTAATTACTCATTTTACCGCATTTTATACAGTGATAATGATAACTATTTAATCATTATAATATTGCCAGCATTATTTAACATTTGATTTACAAAAAAAACATTGTAGTACAGAACGTAAGGTTCAGAAAATTTAATTATAGGACCGCATTACTGTATCTGTATGAAATAGTAGAGTTTGGAAGATGTACTTTGTAATAAATTATGCAATACAATATATCACTACTTTCTCCTTAACACAAATGACACTATTGAGCAATATGATGAAATAATGAGAAAGGGTTTTAAAAAATTTGATTTTTTAGTAACAATTAAATAATTCCATCTTTTCAAATTAAGAGAGTTTATGCCAATTCACAAAACAGTTAATAAACATAATATGTAAATTTCCAAATGAATACACGCATATACACATATGTATTTCCTGTAAAAATCGTCCCCTTCTCCTAGAATTTAGGTACGTTTTATCTCTACAATACCACTACGCAACATTTTCTAACATACTACTATATACAATATTTACAAATACCAGCCGTGGGCCGTCAGGGGTCGAGGGCGCCCACCTGCTGGCCCGTCTCCAGGTAGCTCTTGGTGTTCTGCTTGGTGAAGATGAAGGGCGCATTGCGGGTCGGGCAGCGGAACGAGTTCATGAGCACGGGCGGCGAGTTGTCCGACTTGTTGCCCACCGGCTCCAGCAGGTTGTTCCACAGCAGGTTCGCGGCTGCGGGGACAATATATTGGTTAATATCTCACCACCATTACCCCCTTTACACCATTCGACACGCATCTCACGATTTTACGATAAGTCGGTATCCCCTGGGAATGAGATAAAGCCTTAAAGCGTTAAATGTAAATTGGCAGACTTCACATATATTAGAACTAATGTTATGGAAGTTTTAAGGGTGTATAGGTTTCTGATATTTACAATTATCTTAATCTGTTTAATGCAGGGTGTTGCTCGCAATCATCATTGGCATTGGACATTGGCTCGACATTTTAAAGGAGTGCAGTTGCTTTCCCGCTATTTAACTCCGCATATCGATATCTACAGTACAGACAGTAAAAGATGTTCTCATACAAAATAAATCTTGAAATAAGATATAATGAAACAGATTTCTTTATCCAGTTGGTCCTTCCTTACCGTGCCGTAATAGCGAGGTACCTCATTAAGTTCTGCGAGTTGTAGTACATGCGATGTGTATGCGTGTGTTGTTTATGAGGGGTTGCAGGCCCCACGCTATGTTATATAACAGGCTAAGGTTCTATCGACCGTCTGATTATGGTATAACAGTTCACCCAGGCACCGCTAAGTAACAAAATGCCCTGGCCGCTGACGATTAGCAGCGGCGGAATGAGGAGGATGATGTGTGTGCGTATGTGTCTGTGTGTTTGTATGTCTGCGTGTCTGTATGGCTACATGTCTGCGTGTCTATGATTCAGCATGTCTGCGTGTGTGTCCGCGTGTGCGTGGTTGGTTACCGAGCGCGTGTCCCTTCTGCGAGAAGTGGAAGCAGTCGTGCGTGATGTAGGAGTGGTGGATGACGCGCGGCAGCGGCGCGCGCGGCGGCTGCGGCGCGTTGAACAGCCGCATGAAGGGCTGCAGCACCACCGCGAAGTCGTCGCGCGTGTCGTAGCGCCCGCTCTCCACCTGCACGTCGCACCCCTTCACTAGCCCACACGCGCTACACTCTACCGGAGAGCTCTGACTGTGCGGGTACACCCTAGCGTCTATTGCATCGGACTTGTATGGGGTTTATAACCGGCGCAGGCCCAGCGCAGCGTTGGATTTTTTTTTATTTTCTGCGCAGGTCGAGCTAGTTATGTAGTTTTTTGTGTCAACGTCTTCACTCGATGTCATAGCTAAACAAAGTGATATTACTCTTGCGCATCCCAGACCGTCCGATGAAGTGGACACTGCGAACTTGTGCAGGCAAATCTCTCCGGTATACCGTAACGTGTATAGCCTACATGACGTTACACTTTTTTCACGCATTCCGGTAATAACCTCTATTTTTGGTGAGGCCAAATTACGCCCAGGGATGTAACACATTATTTATTATTTATTTATTTAACACAACGAACATTATATTTATTCTAGATCAAGTCGATTAATGTGTTAGTCGAGCCGTTAGTAAACCCAACCAAGCGGCTAAGTAGCTGAGGGTTGTGGGTTTGATATCCGGCCAGGATAATTAATACTTATAAGCCGTGGACAAGAATTTATTTTGTGTGGATGTGAAAAAGTATCGACCTAAGTACATATTGACGTGTAGTTTGTTAGTTGTTTGGTTATCACCGCACAGGCCCTTGTCAGACGTACTTTGGCATAAGATGGTCGTATATAAAAATGAATCAAACTATTTCTTTACATATATGTATGTAAGTACGTATGTTTGTATACCGTTTGCAACTTCGATAGCACAATAATATAATAACAGCTACGATGTGCCAACTAAGCGCTGTATCATCTCATATATCATTGACACGAATGTCTACACTAGGCGATGTGTCCGTTTGTATAAAGAGACATCAAATTACATTCGAAGGAACTGGTATAAATACTTGGATCTGACTGAATCTATTCCTTGCATGTAATAATTGTTTGATTTTGTTTTCGATTCTTGAAAGTAATGATGGAAAAAGGGAGTGACATAGAAAATGTGATATACGTCAAGAATCCATTGGACGCCAGCCTGCAGCAGCTCATCGATCACCTGGACGTGAACAAGACGATGCTGGGCGTGGTGATGATGACAATGGTGATAACAGGTGTGTGTGTATTGTGCTACAGTTACAAGAAATGGTACAAGAAGCTCATCAGCAAGGAGTTGGAAGATCGCGCAAAGCGTGGTGACATTCAGCCAATGTAGGGGTCGTAAATCAATGAATTATATAAATTTAAAAATTTGGATTTTATTTTAATCGATTTTATAAAAAGTTTTGGAGGTTTATTTGCTCATATTGCATTTTCCGTAAAAAGTAAAAACATACATAAATGTTCAAATAATTATGTTAATAATAAAATATGTGTTTTATTTTTTCCAAGCCCGTGAATGGTTTAGCATGTTTTGTTAATTAGATGTTAGTTGTCAATATACAGATAATTTTCTACCGCTGAAATTTCTAATTTCTAATTTTCTAGTTAGGGGTCTAACTTTTTAGTTAACGGTGTAATATTAATAAAGAATATCTTGGGGTATCTGCACACACTCTCCACTGACCTCAAAACAAGCTGGAACAGAGGCTGTATTATGGCAACCCGACGGTCGATAAACGACATTAATACATATAAACATTACACCCAGACACGGAACAAATACTTGTGACAATCGCACAGATATTTACCCTGGGTTGGAATCGAACCGACGAACCCGAATTCAGCACTCAGGTTCACTAACCACTGGACTAACGGCTTAGTCAGTGTAATGCAAGAGAACATAATATTATGTGTTTTATTTCTTGAAGTGAGTCCGCCGCTAACAAAATCCTTTTTTAAGTAAAGGATGTTCTAGTACTCAAACGCCAACCCATGAATAAACTGTTCTGAACGATATTGGGCTATTGTTTGCAGTCCATTGCAAGCATTTCATATAGAGGTGGAAAATAGTCCTACCTGATACTGGATGGAGATGTTAGAGGAGCTTAGAGGGGTTGATACGAAGACAAAAGATATGAGCGTTACATAAATATGTTTTAAAGTATTTTACTATTTATGGAATACATATTACGAGTACAAATATGACATATACCCGCACTATGCGAAGATCTTCAAATAAAAGATGGCTATCCAAGGTATATGGGAGCGTCTACGAAATCGAAGGTAAAGTCATCGCCGAGGCGGAAGTCCGTCGGACCATTACTATGTCAGATATTACAATTGCGTTACACATAGTGAGCTCTATAAAAACAAATTCTTCTGAGTACCAAATTACTTAGCGTATGCCCCGTACCTGGATTCGTATAAAATACCGTGATAGAGTGCGAATACATGCAATGCAATGCAACCAATAATAATAATAATAACAATAAATCAATTGAAGTAACAAAAATATTATTATTACTATTTAATAAGTAATAATAGCAAAGAGTATGTTTGAAAATAAAAAATAACAACAATAACACTTTAAATAAGAGTAAACAAGCGAAGCGGGTGAGCGAGAGGTACTCACGAGCGCCCGCTCGGCGGCCTGGTAGAGGCGCGCCTGGCGCACGAGGTGCGGCAGCTCGCCGCCGCCGCGGTGGAAGCACGCGCAGAACAGCGGGTGCATGAGGCGGCACATCAGCGGCCGCGCCACGCGCACCGACACCGACACGTCTGCCGACACCACACGACACTACCTATAGCCGACACGCGGGGCCACACGCCACAACCTCGCCTGGCGATAAGCGATCTGTAGCCTATCTAGCACAACTAAGTGCCTAATGGAATCTTGATTAGTTCTAGGTAAAAATACCCAACTTCTACTTCTTTCTTTAATCATTAACTTTATCCATTTACTCAAAATGTAATATACATAGTCAAATATAAGGGTGTTAATATGCATTCTAAAAAGCCATTTGACATAGTACGTACTGTTATCATGGACAAATATAGAATTTATCTGTGCCCTTTTACATAATCTATGCACGAATTGCCAATTTTTATTAAAAGCATTCATATAAAAGTTTCTATAACGTTAAAAAAAATTATAATAACTATGTATTGCTGCAATGGAAATTGCCTACTATAATAATCTTCGAAATTTACATCATTTGTATTTAAAATCGATATGCGAAACCGATACCAGCACTCGATGTTTCCTTTTATAAATCACTGCATCGTACGCAATGTACATCATGCAACGCCTTTATCACGTCGACCCATCTAACCCGTCGTTGCTAAACACAATTGCACTTTTATGTTTCCTTACCACTTATAATTATGAATTCAAAAATGCTTATTAATGTAAATCCAAATCCGCATATTACTGTTGCATAAAGTGAATTCGAATATTCTGTAAACATTTTTCATTAATGTAATACTTAACTTCTCGCACATTCTAATACTTTATTTAATCCTTAGAAAATGAATGTGGAAAGATTCAAACGATTATGCGCAGCCGGAAATGAAACGGTTTCATGGTAGGACAAGAAAACACATACATATACACTACTTGATTACAAAAATCACTAAATTAATTTTCAGTATGTTGCTTCAAAGTCACCTAAAATTTAAGCGTTTTTTGTTTCGAACTGTATAGGAAACTAGAACAATACAATTTCAAAATATTCCCTAACAAACTCACCCAACACCGGTATAAGATTGACGATTGTCCTGGGCAGGTGCTCTTGGAAGTAGTCCAGCGCTTTGGCCAGCTTCCTGGCGTGGGCGGCGGGGGACCAGGAGATGGGCGACAGGCAGGAGGCGGAGCAGAGGTCGTTGGCGCCGATGAACACCGTAATCATCTTCCAGTCCCGCGACACGTCGATGTCGGGAGACGAGCGGATACGAGCCACTAAGATCTACAGCCACAAAAAGATATTATTATTATACAATCACGTTAGGGCACGCATGTGATGATAAGCAGAAAGCACCGAATACCTAATATTTCTATTCGTCTGACATAGGTACTTCTTGTATGTTCATGACTCTATTTAACACTTACGCCGATTTAAAAAACCTTGGATTGCCCTCAGCTAGTACCTCATCTATTTTAGATAGGTGAGTCGTCGAGACAGACCGAGGTCTGCGACGGCAATTAAACAAATAATAAATGTAAAATAAATTTTTGTCACGGAACATATGTATACTTTATATTATATTGTTTATGACGTCACTATAACATGACCCTGAGAAAGAGTAAACACATATTTCTCTGTAACATCCTCATTTTTAATCGTGCCAGTAACCGTATTTTTAATTTGGATAAACAAACAAAAACAAATGATTGAGAATTAAGTGTGAAGAAATCTACGACAAAAAATACGACTTTCCACAACGTTTAGTAGAAACAAACAAATGAACAAAACAGTAACAGATCTAATATAGGTACCCATAAATGCAGTCATTAAAAGTAAAATAATCTTAAGATACACGCATGGGATATCGGACTGCATATAGCTCATAATATGTTAATAACTCTGTATTAGATTGTGAACGTAAAACATAACATCACGCTTTTAATCCCCAAGGTGATGATAGGAAGAATAGAGTAGTACAATCTCAAGTTTCATAAGTAACGTTTATTAACGGTATAAACGTTTATTAACGAAATACGATTATAAAGGTATTAGCGTTTACACATTAACTGATACAAATTAAACGATATAATACAATACCGGATAATGTATAACAATAATTATATCGGACTAATCGTGTAGCGTAATCAGATTCGGTAGAACGATATTACATTAGAAGCTAAGTACAAAATTTCGTATGCCAGTTTCTTTCACAAACTGTATATATTTTTCGTTGTAAGAAGAATTATTAAATTAGCAATATAATGTATGTATAATAGATCAAATATTATTGAAATAATATTTCAATTGCTTGTTTATTTATCGCTTTGGTAGAGAATTGGTGAATAGGAATGTAAATACTGCAGACATTGGCTGGATTTTGGAAACCGAGAACTAGGTACAATGACGCTCGGTAGGGGAGACCAGATGTCCAGTAAGGGACTTAGGCAGACTGATGACGTAGGAATAGATTTAGCCGACAATCGAGGTACTAACTACTGATAAATATTATCAGTAATGGCTACCTTTATCGGCACACGATAAAAAATACCGGATCGTATAATATAATGTGATTATCATACACACAAACAGACAGGCAGCTTATCATTGGTTATGTGCTATTAAATATTTACTCAGCTATAATCTAATGTGGTAATAAAGTCATAAAATCGCACAAAGACCATAAAATAAAGGTACCGATAATTACGCCATTCCAAAATCCTAGACGCTAAACAACTGCAACATTTCAGTACCAAACACTTAAGTTCCGTAAGTATAGAGACATTTAGCATTCAGTACTCTCTGCGTACCCGGTGAGGGAACTGGCGTGACAATACAAAGATAATAACCAAACATCTAAGCAATGCTTCTATAAACTTCGGTTCATAAAACTAGACCAAATACATATTATCATTCACTCGAAAGCAGTTTTGCTCTGTCAAATGTTAGCAATTGCAACATTAAAAAACGGGGAATGTGATACTAGCTATAAAACACTCGCCGAAGGTCACAAGCGGTATATTTTGTATTTTGACATTTCCGCTGTCAATGCTTTATTTTTATTTACAAGCAATTAACTTGCAGCGTACCCGTGTAACTACCCCTTGCTTAGATTGAGAGCTATGAATTTAACGGTTATTCGTATAATACATATTACTGTATCGTTGGACGAATGTTTACAAGCAATTATTAGGTCTTAATCTTAGGGCCAAGCATTAATAGGTATTTCTAGCTTCAAAAAACGTAAACTTAAACGTAACTGAGTTTGTGCCGGTAGGCTATAGGTTCACCACCTAATCCAGTGTTGGGACGTTGATATAACTGTTCATATAAAAAAATCAAAGGAATTGTCGTTCATTCCTCTGCCTACCTCTTTGAGGATATTGAGGTGTGAATTCATATTATGTAAAACTTACCAATGTAAGTGGTTATGAACATAAACATAGTGACCTACACGTGTTTCAAAATTCGACACACGTTTACTGATTGTAACATGTTCCTTTAAAAGGACAGATAAACAGTTTTTTTGGCAACTTTGTTTTATATTTCCAAATATGTGATACATACACGACCACACCGCGTTCGGTTCAGCACGTCCGAGGTCAAACATACAACGCGCAGAAATCGACTCAACACTAACCCTCTCGCCATGTGTCTCCGTCTATAAAAGTCTACAGTGCGGACAGCAACACCGCTGTCCTACTAAAAGAGACCTATAAAAAAGACAAAATTAAAAATGTACTGTTTATACGGTTCGTATCTCGCCATGACGTCATCAGAGTAAAGTGATTAGGGGACTTCCGCGAGTTATACCACTAATCAACTAAGTATCTAACGAGCCGTTCAACGCCAAAGATCAGCTGGTTTGTTTCACATGGAGCGGATCCGCCGATGCGTGTGATAGGCGATATTGTGAAATGACATTCGCAATGTAAAATTTATTCGGACGCAATCGGATACATACACATATGTACATATAATAAATTTTTCATTGTAACTACCAGAGATATTTAATGGGTGACTTCTTGAGACTAATGTGTATTTAGAAACTTATGAAAGCATGTAATTTATCAGCTGTTTGGTTTTTTTTTGTAAGCAGATGGCTAGGCGTAGTCCTAAAATTTTAGGTATTATTTAAAATAACGTATGTAAGCGTAACTCGTGAAACGTGGGAATGTACTACATACAGGAATTTCAGGCATGAAGTTATGTTACCTTAGGTACATTATTATTTAAAATAATTCGTATACAATAATAACAAAGACTTCATTTTGTTTCAAGCGTAAGTCGGCTTAATGGAAAATAACCGACTAAAAAGCTTCCCAAAACAAATGATTCGGTCACGTTTAGCTTGTTGTAAATACAAGTATTCGATAAGGCACGACCGCTGCGCTAATGTACGAGTCGTTTTGTAAATTTCTACTACAACCCATCCATTAGCTTCGCGTACCGTATGCCAATTTGTTTCGAACTTTTTTATGCCATTCTTTTATTTAAATTTTTATTATTATACCAACACAACAAGTTAACGTTTATGTAGGGAAAGAGTACAAAAAGTTATGATTTATGTTAATGTGTTACAAATAAAGCAATTTATTTTTAAGTAAAATATTCATTGTTTACATATCTAGGATTAACATCAGTAGGTACATATAACAGGTTCTCTATGGAAAAACTGTTGCACAGATCAGAAATTTACATATACGCGTATAAGTGGGTATATTTCTCTTTAGACGAATAAATCTAAATGTAAGAAAGCTTCAAATTAAAATGTAATGAATTACTGTCGAATTACGACTTGTCGGCTAGCGCTGAACCAGAATACTAACCTTGCTCATCAATAGACAGAAAATACAACCCGCAGAAAACGACTTGGCACTTTGTAATCATAGCGAGGTATCTAGTCAACTTCGGCGAGGGACTCTTGAAACATAAATGCTATACATTTATGTTTAAAGAGTCCGTATGCTAAGACTACATGTAATGTATTGCATATAATACTAGCCGCACGTATGTATATATATGTATATGAATATTTTAAATCAATTGCATATTGATATATACATAGCAACTAATATATACTACAGGTGGTTAGTTGATTCACCATTTTTATGATATAAAAAACTTGTTAATAACAATATTAAAATGCCGATTACTAAACGCGTATTATAATGTTGATTGGTCATTGTAAGTATGTACATAATATTATAGCTCAATGATATCGGTATTATTGGAAGGAAGTTTGCGTCCGCGGGCATCGAACCGACGCAAATGGAAGCTATCACTCATTCGGACGGTACTTACATGTCTCACATTTGTACCCAATTCTGTTTTAATTGTTATGAGTAAAAAAATTGAAAGTATCCTGATAAATGCATTATGCAATTTATTTTTTCAATTATTTATTTATTAAGCATAACAAATAAGAACCATTTTTGGTTGACATGGAGTAAATAGGAAACTCTTAAAGGATGAAAAAATTACAGTCCTTTTTGACTAATGAGAAAGGTCTGTGATCAACCGCTGGATGTATTTAAGAAAAAAAAATTCACCTACCATTCAACACAGAGTTAATTATAATTTTTATAAAGTTTTTAGTTTCATTTATATCTTCATCACTTTCGTGATATTTTTATGTAATTAGTTCAAATTGTAAATACCTATCTAAAACATCAAACAATTAATCGGAGCTATTTTTAATTAAACAGAAAATAAAATGGACGATAAATAAATTAAAAATACACTATTAAATTAAGAAAATGTTAATTGAAAATAACGGCCCAGTCCCATAGAAAGGTAGTGTGGCAGTCGGAAACGCAAATGTAACTAATATCGGGTATTACAAGTACCTATGTGTGAAAGAAAAGTATATCATACTCGTAGTATTAACTTGTGTGAATGTTTTTAAACCATTCTATAAAGCTATTCTATACCTTTATCACTATCAACATTTAACATTCCACTGTTGGATACGGGTCTCCTCTCAGAATGTGAAGGATTCAATTTCTGGTCTGCTACACTGGCCAAGTGCAAATGTACATATATACCTTAGCCTGCCTGTAAGCATCCTGGTCGGAGGCGACGGGGAAGGCTACGTTGAGGCGCGAGTTCTTAGCCAACCACTCGCCGGTGCCGGTGGAATAGCCGCGCAGCTGTGGGTTGAACTCCTTCAGAATGTTGGGCAGCGTGAGGAACTCGCGCCACGTGCTATCTCCACCTGTAATAGAATTTTACCACTTGGTTGGCAGTATTTCTTTAAAAAATATGTCTCTGCGATCGTCATGATTAACCCTTCCAAAGTTTTACTATTGGACCCGGGTCCCCTCTGGGAATAAGAAGGGCTAAGGCCATATTGTGCCACGCTGGCTAAGCGCGAGTTGTCAGATTAAGTGTGTCACGCACCATTTGACCTTTGCAGTTGTCACGAAAGCGAAATACCTCACGCCAACACAAAGTACATTTGTTAAGGTAATCCGTTACGATCTCTTCATCAACTAACTAGACAATGGTATCGTTATTTCGTATGAGGACAAGAGGTCAAACAGAGCGCAATGCAGTTTACATACGTATTAAATAAATAATATTATACTCGGTGTTTTTTGCCTAAGGGATCTGGCGTGATGGTGTAATAATAATAACGTGTAAATGTAATGTCATAAGCAAATATCTTGGGAAATCTTCATACACGTCCATCTAATCCCAAATTAGGCAGAGCTCTAGCGCTATGACAACCAGAAAATTGATAAATAATGTGAATATATACTACTTACCTACCTACGTACCTACTTGTATAGCTATTTTTATACCTAGACACAAACAAACATTTGCGCTCATCGCATTATAATTTGCTCTAGATGGGAATGGAATCCA
>DWDT01002831.1:0-13142 GCA_018245595.1 Microceris scylla | reverse complement strand
GTGGCGTGGGAGGGGTGGGTGAAGTGCTGCGAGCGGCTGCAGGCGCGCGCCGCGGCGGCGCTGGGCGCGCTGCCCGCCGCCGCGCGCGCCGCGCTGCCGCCGCGCCTCGCGCTCGCCGCGCGCCAGGTGCCGCACCACCACCGCACCATCTAACCTATCTCACCTGCTAATCTTACCTATAATAAATCTAAAGCATCACCTGATAATATAATAATTAAGTCGTAATCATATGTATGTATATTCACAACTTACACTAATTACACAGGCCAACAACCTAAAAACTTTTTCGATAATTTTAACTAATTCCTGCAGAATTTGGTATCCTGATTACGAAACAAATAAAATAGAAGTTGTATCACCCAGCAGTTTTTCACATTTCACTATTAAGTAAAAAAAAAGTTTCTAGAGGTACCAAGATGTATAAGATATATTTTTAACTACTTAAATATTTTGAAGTTGGCAAAATTATTTTAATGTAATGAGGTTAACAACGAAATAAAATGTTTTAAGGATGGTAATTCTAATAAATATTACCGCTGTTCAGTTTTTTTTTCACTAAGTATCATCTAAATTGATATAAATATAAACTCAAATTGCTGTGTGCTTTTTATTGATTGGATATAACACTAAAAGTAAAAAAAATATTGTCTAACCTAACGTTACATCTGTTCATTGGCCAATAGACCTTGGAGCAAGCTTTTCTGTCCCTGTGCCACCTGAGATTACTGGTATTTTACAGTGTAGTCTAGCTATCATGGTAAATAAGTTTAAAACTTTCGATTGCCTGATGAGCCTTAAAATCCCCTTTTTACACAATCATCTTGACTTTTTTCCTAAAAACTTCGATGATATAAGTGAAGAGCAAGGGGAACAGTTTCATCAGGACATAAAAAAGATGGAAAAACGATACCAGAGACGTTGGAGTGTCAAAATTTTGGGTGATTACTGTTGGTCACTTCACGGAGAGCAACCAAACGCAATTCATAGACGAAAAAGTTACGCAAGAAATTTTATGGAGAAAAGGGAGCGGAAATATTATAAGTATTATAATTTAAGTATTTTATATTATAATTTAAGTAACTAAATATGATTGTAAGCGAAAATATAATCAATTTTTAAAACTAAAAATTTTTAAAAATAAATATTTATTAAATTTGTATATAACAAATTTTCCCTATTTTTTTAAAGTAATAAATCGATATCATATCGAGAAAAAATGGTGGGTGATAAAAAAACTGCTAAGAGTTCAGCTCTGGTGTTTTCAGTTCTGCTGGTTGCAGCATACAAAAATGCATAAGAAATAATGTTTAGAAAGTTTTCAAAAACATTTTTTTGTTGGTTTGTGTTATGCACTCTTTCGACCTTTTTATCATTCCAATGTTGGAACACGAGCCACCTCTAAGAATCAATTGGTTTAAATCTAAAAAATCGGGCTGAAATCGTCTCTTAATTCTTCTATAATTCTTAATTTTAGTCAATTAATAATTATTTTTTTCTTATAAGAATTCTCGCTATTATTGACTATGATGACTAATATCAAATTGGAGCCGAATTGTATTCCTCACTTTTCCACATTACACTGCTTAAGTACTTCAACTAAATAAATATTCATGTTGTTTAAACTGTATCTTTGACAGGATATTCCGTTCACGTCGACCGGGAACCAAATCGAACCGCTACCCCCAGGGATGGAATGACGGTACGCCCAATATGAGGGCGTACAGAACCTCAATTCGGTCAGCTTATATGAAGCGCAATGAAGAAATAAATGAAAATAATCTAGATTGAACTTTTCGCTCACTGCCTACAAATTTGTATTGTATATATATAAAATTAAAAGCTAGTACTGCGACTGTATTGTGTAGTTAGGTGAATGAAATAAATGTATTTTACTAATCTTTGTCTCAACCTAATTCTCTTGGTGATAGTTTTAGAAAAAAATATCATTTTAATAGTTATAAAAGTGGAAAAACCGTAGGATAAATAAAGTCCAGAAGACTAACACTTCAGAGAAGGCTTATGTTCACCGCTAGGCGTCGTAAGGTTGATGGATAGGATGGAATCGAAGGATCTTGGGGACTTTTAATGATTTTATTGTTATCAGTAAGTTCACATTGAGTGCTTTAAAAATAACATTCACGGTTAAAAAAGCATAGGCATTAGGCATATAACTCTTGTTATCTCGTTTGTGTAAATACATACATCCTTCATGCAATAAAATCACAGTTAATGCTGACACCTTAGAATAACCCAGACTTTAATGTCGCATTTTGTCTAAAAGCTGGTATGTATGCACATTAGCTGTATTTTAACTCCTTCCTTCCATGCCCTATACTTATCTGTGTTCGACAGCATTGTGGTTTTATGTGAGAAATAAAAGCTAATATTTTCGATTGTGACTGGTTTTATTTTTTTATAAACGCAGTGTTGCCTCATATATTAATAATTACACCTTAAATACTACAACTTGAAGTATGGTAATCATTTACTACTTATGAGAATAATACCAAGTTATATTAGTTATAACGGCAATGCTTGACCATACCATACTACAGCAAGCTGCTCCACTTTGAATTGGCGATGAGACGCGGTTCCTGCAATCTATATGTCGAATATTTTAGGTACCCGTTATTGGTAACAGTCGAGACCGCTTGTTTATAACTGCTTTTAACTTTTCCTTTGTCAATTTAGTTTGTAGCTCTCTATTTTAGGAGATATAGCAGCTATAATATTGTCAACACAGTAAGGAGTATCTGTAACAAGAGAAGTATAGAAAAACATGTTTTAGGGTACATTGTACCCACAAAGCACTCAGTATGAAACATTTCGTTCCCGCGATCATATTACTTACTAGTCGTTATTTCATATTTAAGTACGTGCAATTTAAATTGCTTATAAGTGTTACAATTCTTGAAATGCAATCTGAAGTGGTCGCATTATTAGCACCTGATAACTAATAATTAATATTTTATTTCAAGGAATTCTTACCTATGACCGCCTAATGACTTCATTAATTAATATTTGTGATAACGGTTAATGTTTTAATATTTGTAATTAAAATACAGTTATTATTACAAATGATTGACATACCAACGTGAATCCAATCAGCGTCACGATACCCGTACTCTTTCCTCGCTTCTGCTATCGTCTGGTGGAGCGCTAACGCGACAACCACCGCCAGAACGAGCGCTGGCTCGCCAGTTGCTAGGAAGTAACAATAGAAATGATAAAAGATTTGATGATGATGTATGTTTTTTTTTTTTACAAAAACCCATTTTTGAAAATAATAAATTTATCTATGCCTTAAACATATCACTTTAATACATTATCTAAAATTTTTGTCGTATTTCAAGCAACCTTGATAGGAAAAAACACATGTCCATATCCTAACGCTGATGTGTTTTATAGTAAAAATAAAAACATTGTTGTTTATTACGTTTAATTTATCCATTGATGAAAGTTCTGTTTTAATGTAATAATAATTATTAATTAAATTATTTTTATGATCTTAAAAAATAATTCATTTTGCGAAGAAGTCAGTAAAATGTACAATACTAATAATTATTAATGTAGATATAAATTCGTATAATAGGTATATACAAAATACATACCTTTAGACCGAAGCACCCCAGCCGTGTTACTAGAATTTCTTTTGAACGCAACTCTAAAGTCTATTGGAATGTCCTGTGCGCCGGGCGGCTTGTACGTCCACGTGCGATTCGTCAGAAGCTGTCCAGACGAAGAAAACACTAGACGTTCCGACGTCCACAGTCCTAGACCCATGATGAACGCTCCTTCGATCTGAAATATGGAAATTACTCTTTTGAATAGCGAACTTTCCATTTAAGATATAGTCATATCCATGAGCAAGATCTCCACTATTTTAAACTTTACCTGTCCAATATCCAGCTTAGGACTCATACTAATCCCAGTGTCCTCTAACAAGTCCACCCTCAGCACCTGATGGTTGCCAGTCAATACGTCAAGTAAGACCTCCGCGGTACACATTCCATACACTTCGTAGCCTTTCAGATCATCTAACTGTGATGTCATAGCCGACACTTGCAGGTTAATACCTGAAAAATGTTCCCGATATAAAAACAAATGATAATTGAGAAATAATTTTACGGAATATCGTGTTATCTGTCATGTTGTCTAGTGATAAAAAAAATATGTAAATAATATGCAAAATACCAGTTAAACAAATTCAGTAAATTACAGAAATAAATCTTTACAAGTATGAAAGCTATAAGGGACATTTTTAGTGTTGCATTGTATTATTTCATTATGATTACAAACACTTTACCTTTGTCAAACGCAGCTTTAACAACCTCCGGCCAAGTTGCTCGATTCATTCCGTCCTTCACTGGTGTTAATCGGTTCAACAATTCCTTACAAGCCTTCACCGTAGCGTACGCAACGGATTCGCTCGTAATGCTTCCGTTACTCGCCATGGAATTAGGAGATGTAAAAGTATCTGACCCTTTAACAGTCACCGATGATAAAGGTATCTCCAAAGTGTGCGCACAAACTTGGGCTACTTTCGTGTTAATACCTTGACCCATTTCAATACCACCATGAGATATTAAAACTGTCCCATCAGCATGGTAAACCGATATCGTGACTGAGAAATTTCCGTAATAGCCAATGGGAAAGGCCATTAAGGAAAGTTTTATAGCTTTCTTCTGCCAAGCGTTGTCTTCGTTAAACTTAGCTATTTGTGATCTACGCTCATCGAAATCGCACTCGATTCTGAATTGGTCGATCATATCTTTTAGTGTACCATGTTTGGGTGCGACATTTAGCAAACGAACGGCTATTGCATCTTTGTTTGTAGCGTGCGCTATTCTTTCCATTATATGTTCCGCGATTGCAGTGCCTTCTGTTGTAGCTGGAAATAGAAAGTCAACAACAAAATATAAATACATGACAACTATCAATAGTGATTAACAGTTTTGATAATGACATTGAAGAATAAGACTTTAATAAGATTTTTGAATGATCCTTATGGGCAAATAAAAGTTCGTGGACAAATTAAAATTAAACGTTCTGGAAACCACATCTTTCCCAATCGATTACAACATCACATACAAAAAATGTTCATCTTTAGTTTTGGTACTTAATAATTGTGTAAAAGTAAGCATTTTCTAAGTAGTGCTGGAAATGTACGCTTAAGTTAAACTTTACAGTTTCTACCAGCATCTTAATAAAGAATAAGAAAATTACTACATACCAGGCGCTCTACACCATGTATTGCAGGGTTTGTCTGTTAAAACGCTATATCCCTTCACAGACCACTTGCTGCTCTCATATAGGTTCGTCAACTGACCGGCTATATCGGGGCCGGCCGTGTCGTTGTAAGAACAGCCGCAATCACTATAATATTTCAAATTCATGTATTGTATTAAGCCCTCATCATTTACTCCTATCTGAGGAAAATAAAATGTAGAAGTGCGTTAGTTTCAACAATAGGCAGCAGTCCTTGCTGTTCGTAACAAGTATGTTGAACAATATGAAAGCAAATCTGTACGATCATCTTTAATGTAGGCCTTATCAAACAAATCTCTATGATAGATTAAGAAGGCCTCAGTTCTCTCCAACATACAGATACTACTATACTATATCTTATTTTCTATTCCTATAGTTCTTTTCAAAGTCGGTTACAGGCATCCGTGCGCAAAATCGGTCATTTATGACTACTATTTCCTCGTCTGAAGCTCACTGAATTCAAAAGTCAGAAAACTATTAACAACAATGAGACGCAAATAATCACCTCATATTCAGCGTAACATGGCTGTCGTTTGCCAATAGCCATCATGTTATCCGTAAGGGGCATAACGAGAGTAGCTCCGCGGTTCAGTTTATTCGCAACAAGAGCACAGGCGCACGCGACTAGTCCGGAGCGCGACGCTTTACCTCCGTACGCTCCTCCCACACAGGGGACTGATATTTCTATACTAAAATTAACAGGAATAAGACCCATAAGTGTCAACATTGACTAAAAACATTTAAATGCTTTCTGTTACATCAGCATATCTCCTATTACTCCCTATTAGCTGTAAATGTCAGGAACCAATGGAACAATGCACTAAATAACAGTTTCCATTCGAGTTTATATTTTATAGACGTAATTTAAAGTCTCAGAATTTACCTGCTATGGCTTTAACTTTTAAACAAAGTAAACTCTCGATTTAATTTAAATCGAGCATATCAATACATTCAGTTATTACCTATAAGGTGTAAAATTTGTCTCGAACAGTAAGCTTGTTTTTCTGATGGTACTTCATGAAAATATCTTTTGATTCAATAAATTGCAATGTAAAAATGTTCAATAATAAAATCACGATTGCGCAACTGTTGATGCAAGTATAATCATATTCAGTTGCCTTAATAGAATTCTGCTACTGCTATATCATAGAAACTTACCTATTAAGGGACACATCTAACATCCTGGCCACTGCCACTTGAACGACGTCCATCCATTGTGTCGCTGCCTGTATGTAAAGCCCACGCCTTGTTTGCTTCACTGTACAACTTTGTGTTTCCATAGTAAAATGGTATTGGTCTGGTACTGTGAAATCACCCTTTATGACATGACTGATGTCTGTTCCTTGAGCTGTTGGCTCAATATTTACTTCTTCTTTGATCTGAAGGAGAAACATCGACATAGATTTATGTTTTTAAGTCTCAATTTATGTTTGTGCTGTTATTTTTAACATAGAATCTTTTAAACCAACAATAAACTTGTACTCTTCTGCACCATATTATATTACTTGGTGTGAAGTCAAACTCAATGTTTTAATTATTACTACCACAGTGATCGATTCACTAAGCCACACTTTTCCAAAGCGTATCAGTAAGAACATAAGGATTGATAGTCTTAACAACTATATTATAAGACGTTATATACGTAGGCGTTTCCTATAATTTGTTTCTGAAGCATCACATCATTCATAATGTTTTATACCAACAACCAACTACGCAGAAGTTGAGTGCCGCTGATACCGATTAGTAAACTTGAAAGATTACTACCCTACTACTGTCACCTATTACAATTTACTTTAAAATATATTTTTTTACTATGGCTAAAAAAATATTTTTATTTCTAACCCTCTGATCTTTATCGCCTGCTTCCAAAGCATCTTTGATATTTAACACTGGTTTCTTATTCGATATTTTATATTTCACTAGTACGACTTCAGCAGCACTGAGAGCCAATCTCTTAGTAATAGCAGCAACCACTCCAACGGGTTGGCCATAATACGAAATCTTTTTGCTAGCAAAAATTTCTTCCTCGTACGCCATCCAGGGCACTTCAGTCGGCGTGAAGTTATTTTTTCCTGGGATGTCTTTGGCTGCATAAAACGCTAGGACTCCATTCATTTTCTGAAAAACACAATTCTTAGAATTTATTACAATAATAATATGTGTTAATTAATGATAATGTATTCTCCCCTCGGGTATCAAACTTTGGAGTAATGGGTCCTTTTTGAAAATATGAGATAGGATCATAATCCTTTAAAAGGAACTTGGTATTAACAAAATTATCTGCAAAGTTAAATAATAGTAAAGCTTCAATCAATGTACTTGTATTGAACACTTACCAAGGCCTTGGTGGCATCAATACTTTCAATTTCACCTACGCATATCTTGGACAAGACAAATGCCACATGAACATCTCTTGAGGACGAGATAATATCGCAAGCGTATTTAACTTCACCTGCGCACTGAAAAGTTCGATTATTTTAAGTGTATTAGAAGCTACACATTTATTTTTCATGTAATTTTTTCCATGCCTCCAATAAAAGAGCAGATGACACTTACAAACAAAGGAATTAAAGAGATATTGACTAGGTAATAACTAGATCGAAAAGTTATATTAGGCCATATTATGTATATCAAAATAAGTATTATGCTAATATTAGAGTAATCAAAAATCATATAATAAAAAAGAAGCCAAGTAGAAGATGTAAAGAGAGGACAGAACAATATTCCACCATACCTGACTCAAAGCTTCGAGCTTCACTACAGGTTGATTAAGAGGCCACATTAATTTATCAGTATCGAACGTCTGTGTACCTTTTGACACTGGTCTTTCTAACTTACTGCCTCCGGATTTGTAACGAGCATTCATTGGAGGATCGAGAGAGAGTATTGCCTAGAAAAATATACTTCAAAATTATTAACTTTCCGCTACAGTTCGCCATGCTTAAGGTAAGGTAGAATATTGATTAGTTCGTATATGCGTTTGTAATAAAGATTCTACAGAGTCGGTGTGGAAAATTATTACTGCTTATATTAATGTGAGAAACCTGAAAATATACACGCTAAACAATGCCATTTCCTTGCAAAGAAGTGTATTGTTTTCGTAAATTATTTAGTAATAATAATGATAGGCATGGGAAAGTATGCAGCATTGTTTTTCTGAATTCATCCCCGCACTCCAGTTGTTCTAGTGTCAAATCCAGACTTCCCTTCTTTCTTAACGAATACAAATATGAATACGAACATGAAGACGAACACGGACACGAACACGGATACAATCACGATCACGAACACATACTTATAGAATAAAGTAAATATGTCATGAAAATAGTTGAAAGCCGTGTTCGGAGCTCTTTCTGAATCGCTAAATGATAGTTCTATGATAGATAGTTATAAGTTGAAGATACTGATAATACCAAGTCCGAAGCTTTTTGAAACATTGGATAACATGTAATAACAAAGTAACCTTGTAAAATAATCCCAATGCTATAGCTTTCCTAGTGTTCGGCGAAGGCTCTGGAGGAGCATCATCAGGATCTATCTCTTCTTGTAATTTTTTTAACGCTAGTTGTAGGGTTTCATCACTGAATAGCTCACGGCCTTTTAACGAACTCTCTGTTCTGCTTGCATTGACAAAGTTAGGGCTAATAGAGCCGAATGTCAAGTTTGCGGATATTATTTTCTTAGCCGCGTCCAATTGAAATAAGAATCCAGCATTTACAACTGCATGTGCATTTTGTGCTCGAGGCATGATCTGAAATTTGAATTTAAAATCAAAAAAGTAGAAGCACTCAACAATTTTAAAAGTTTGAGGGATTCACAAAAAAATCTTTTGGAAAAGGATGGCTTTTGTTTTTCATCGAAAAAACTTAGCAAAATATTATTTATTTTAAAGCAAGGTATGTAGACTGGTTCTGACTGAATCTTGAAAACTCAAATGATTAAGTTCATAAGAAGTTCTTTGTTAGGATTTTAAATGTAATTGTACCTTATACGTCCGGATGAAATTATGCTTAGAGAGTGGAGGTAGTTTTACATCCAAAATTAGCTTGCTATTGAAATCGATGTTCAGAAAATCTTGCATAGCGACTTCGGTTTTTATTAAATTTCTATCCACTGCAAATTTCATTCGTATAAATATCATTTAAAGTTTTACATTTTTTAACGCTCCATGAATATATCTGAAGTTATAGACGGATATACGTCGAATTAGTATGAATAATATGAAGTTGAATCACAAGGATTACTCGAAATTGGTACAACAGACGCAGCACTGTCAGTACTATATTCAAACCGAAAATAAACCGTGACTACAGTACACGTTACCTTATCAAAAACTTACTTATTGTAACAGTAGCTTTAACTGTTTCCAATAACAAGAATATATCTGACGGGAAGTCGTGGTGAGCATTCTTCATCGCTAAGTTGCCTCCAATGGTACCAATCTGAAAATGAAACTAGTCTATCATTGAATATTTCAATTTGGTTAGAGTAAATTGTGGTCATCATGACCCTCAAAGAATATATCTCAAGAGTTCTCCAGGCGAAGAGACGTAAAAATTTAGCGATGAGAGATTACCACATGGCGGGTTCTTAAACACACAGATATGATCATACCCATTTCGTATGAACAAAAATTCTTCTCTTTTTAAAAATTCCTTGTTTTATATAAGAGACAAACTTTGTTTTGCTTTTTTTATATTAGAGCTAAGGCAAAGAGGCAGGCGGTCCACGTGATGGTAACTGGTCACCGTCGCTTATAAACATTTGAAACATCAAGGGCTACCAATGTGTTGCCTGTCTTGAAAGAATTTTTTCACGCTTCATTTGAAGAACCTAGTATCATATCGTACTATAAACACCTCTGAAGGAAGCTCATTCCACAGTATGCAGGTGCGCTGCAGGAAAGAGCGTTTAAAGCGTACCATTGTCGACTGCCAGTAGTCCAATTAGAGAGGACTACTTTCTATTCGATAGATTTTCAAGAGCAATTATTATACTTTGCAGTAAACGTAAACTTTTGTATATGTTTGAAATTACCACACCTTGGTCTACGTTTTTATAACTAGAGAAGATAAAGCTTACTTACTCACATTTCTTACAGGCACATGAGCTACCAACTCCAAATGGTCGTAAAACTTTTCCAGATATTTGAAATCTTCATTCTTTGAATGTTGTTTAAAGTGTTCCATAACAGAAGTCAAAGACATGCCAGCCCCAAGAACTAAATTTTCATCTCTCAACCAGTCTTTGAGAGATGCTATCGATGAAATGTCTATATGAACTCTTTGTTCTTTTGCGACTGGGAATACTCCTGAAATGTTAAGTCTCACTAAGAAAAAGAACCAGACAAGCACCGATTAACATTGTAATTTTGTTTATGAATACGGCCGAGCTTTTGTCAAGACTACATTGACTGGTAAAAATTTTTGATTTGCTAATATTATGGCAATTAACGCGTGGATATTGTATTCTTAACTGAATCAGTCCGTCTTGCAGCTTGGGTCTGACGATGTGTATAAAACCATTCCATTCCCACAAAGAGTAATATGAAAAATCCTATTTTGCTAATTATTTCGTCCCATCTTAACATTTATACACAAATTATGAGGTCCTTAATTGAGGACGTCATCAAAAATCCAATCCTATATTCATATGATTACGAATTAGATAAGTTTCTCTTTTTTATAATTATCGCATTATATAACATCTTTGCTTACCGTTTCCTGTATTTCCTGCAACCAATGTATAATCATTCACACCTTCTTTCTTAAGTATCTGAAATATTTGATGAAATATACAAAAAATGTTGATCATCAACTAATTGAAAAGTTTGTTCCAAATATTATTCTTGTATAGTTTCATTCATTAACATGTAAACCAATGGGAAGACGCCGAATAGAGGAATATAATTATATGTATTACGCTAATCCTAAGTAAGTTGGTAATAGGGAAATTTTAATTACCGTGAATACGTCTTTAATTGCATACGCTTTGTACCATCGATTGGTTCCTGCACCGATGTCCATAAGTTTTCCGTCATCAAGGTTATTTATGACACACCAGTCATCTTCGATATTTGTGTCGTCTAAGTATTTATTAAGACACTTCAGTCTGTGTAGATCTTCCAAATCCTGAAATATTTATTTATACATTGATTATTGTTTTGAAAATAAAAATAAAACAATTTTAACGAAAAATTTTCATTGTCATCACTTTCATGAAGATTTTTATCGGGAAAAATTAATAAAACCGACTCATACTCGATAGTTCCCATTTAGGATAGCTTAGTTCCTGTGTTTCAATTTAGCTAGAACTGAAGAAGGTCGACAGATGCCGGCAGAAAATCAGAAGTGTAAAGTCCAAGCATAACGACAAATACAAACATTGAGTTCATCTTCTGGTGGAGTTGGAGCATCCGTGGCGAATGTTTTGAAAGCATCCAAAATAGGTCGATAACCGGTGCAACGACATATGTTACTTCCGAAAGACTTTTCTATCTGCTTCTGCGTCAAAGTTTTATTAAAACCCTCGTAAAGGCTGAAACAATGTTGTATCATTCTATAAGTACGTTTATAATATCAATTCAGTTATTTAATTTTACTCTCTCACGATATATCAATCTATTTCACTGGGTGCATATCTAAGACGTCTGCCAATCTACACTTGGCCAGCATGTAAGCTTATGTGTTTAATCAATCTCATTCTGTGAGTAGACTCGTGTCCAACAGTTGAAGGATAAAAGGGTAGATAATGGTAATGATTACATTTATTGTAAGCCCAAAGAAAGTTATTTCACTCATTATCACAATTCTGACTGAGAAACTGATACAGTATTGGCTGTGATTTATAATAATATCATTCTTTAGTATATTTCCTTATAATTGATTAATATTTTTACCTGTACATATTCATAACCCAGCCCGGGGAGCAGTAACCACATTGGGTGCCATTAAACTTGGCTAGTGTTGTCTGAAATAGACTGTAGCCATCCTTGCGGTTTCCTAAACCTTCTATGGTGGTAATGTCCCATTGATGGCATTGTAGAACGTGGACTAAGCACTGTAACGTAAATATCTATGAATTTTTTGAAATTTTATTAACCAAAAACAATTTAACATGATATAAAAATCTCAAAGAAAAAAAAAGATTACTAAAAATCGTGCAAGAATGTATGTATATTATAATGTAGCTTTAAACCCTAGACATGACAATATAAGACGTGGCAATCGGAGGTTTCAATGTGGCAAATAGCAGTAGGGTCGTAGGCTTTTCCAGGTAAACACAGAATCTTTGGCGAAAATGATAAGGATTATAGATCTTAGCAAAAAACTGCATTTATCCTACTATTTAGGTGGCGAATGTTTGATAAACAAGGAAAACTTATAGAAGAAAACATGAAATGAAACGGAACAAATTGAATGAGGAAAATATTAAAATTGATAAACTACTTAGGTATATTATTCTCATGCAAGAAGGCGTACGAATGCTGTTTCCAGTTTTCAAATTCGTTCAAAGTAACTAAAAAAAAAGCTACATCTTAAGCGCTTTAAAACTGTAATATAGGTACCGAATTATGGCTATGGATATGAGAGCTATTAGACTCGATGGTCCGAAAGTGGTCTGACACTCAAATGGTTTCAATTGAGATTTCCGCTTGGAAATGATGTATATCTATACTTCCATACTAATATCTAATATCAAGCTGAAGAGTTTGTTTGATTGTATGTTTGGTTGTTTGATTGTTTGAACGCGCTAATCTCAGGAAATATTGGTCCGATTTGAAAAATTCTTTCAGTTTTAGATAGCTCATTTATCGAGGAAGGCTATAGGCTATATAACATCACGCTAAGATGAATAGGAGAGGAGCAGCAATA
>DWDT01002830.1:0-13144 GCA_018245595.1 Microceris scylla | reverse complement strand
GGTTTAAGTATATAATAATATATTTATAAATTTATTGGCATTTGTGCTTCGTTATATACTTATCATATATTAATGTTTATATTAATAATTATTATTACACGAAACTATGTACCAAGGAATCATAAATTATTGATTTTATTGAAAGAACATAATTTATGGCGGGCGATTTTATCTACATATTGATTTCATTTAAATACCGCAATCGAATAAATTAAATTTTCTATCCATCTTGATTCGAGGTGTACGAAATAGGTTTATAGCATTTACAATATAGGTAAGTATAATTGTTTCTGGTCGTTATTATTTCATAAAATAATAAATATTGTTTGTAATAAAACCTGTCATATATGGCGAAATTTAGTTTCTTATGTATGGTTTTAGTCCTAGGAATATCTTAATTTAATCAAATTTTAGATTTCCAAAAATTTCAATAAAAATAGTATTTTGAATAGTATTCAAAATATATTGTTTGGCAACAAACTTTTCCTTATTTAACTAAATTTAATATTATCTAAAAGTAAGGAAACCATCAAGCAATAAAACTTCATTATAATTGTTACACAAAAATAATATAATGTATGGTACCTACTTAATATAACAAATATCATACCTGTGATGAAAAATTTCATCGCAAATTTTAACGCAAAATTATTTATCAAAATTATAAAAAAATTAAAAGTACTATTTTTATAATATCATACCATAGCTGCCGTAATAGTAAGTAAATTTAATAATAGAAATACTCTTTATTGTACACTCTGTACCGAAAAAATATTAATAAAACGAAGAGGCACAGGACAATACAAATGGCGGTCACATGAAAAAATAAGCCAAAAGTTACCAGTTTTGTGGTGTCATATTTTCTAGAAACTTTACATTCCGTCAACAGCAAGAATGGTGTAAGCTGCCTTACCCGTCCACAGTTTAAGCTCGGGCGATGTTATTACACGATGCATTCAAAATCACCGGTTACTTACATTCGTGACCATCCATTTCGATATGCAATGCTACTTTGTATTTGCTGAGAATTTTCATTTTTTCACCATACTCTACTTGTCTCTACATTTGATACATTACCGGTTGATTTGTTCTGTTTAGGTACTAAAATAATTACATAATCGTAAGTGCAATATTGTATTCTTAGTATAGGCAATAACTATGGCCTTCATCATGTTCACTCTGAGAGGAGACCTTTACCTAAAATAGGATCAATAAAAATGTTCATTATATTTATGACAATATTGAAGTGATGCCTTACAATATATAACATAAATGCACGAAAGTGAACTATGCCAAGTCCTAAATATATATACTCTAGATTTTTTTCCTAATCATCATGCACTCAAAAATTAAAACCTCATCAGAAATATTTGAATAGATCTTTGTGAAAACCGGCACTGATATAGAAACCCACATGATACCTAAATAATTTATTATTTTATTAAGGTAGGTATATAAATTAAATGAATTTTTACAAAATTGTCCTCACATTAAAGATAATTGAAGTAATTAAAAACTAAATATTAAAAATACCTAATATCATAATTGTATACTATACATTTTCACATCTGGGTACTAATTACTATCTTGTCATGTTTTTATCATTCGAGGGTCATTACAAAATTTAATATGTTGCCGTAATTATGACGACTTGGTGTTTACATACCATGCACCTATAAGAGAAGTAATTACACACTGAAACCTCGCCATCATTAACATTACAAAGCTACCGAAATGACGAAAACCGTGGTTTTAAATAAAACGTACACACATTCGCCGCAATGTATACAGCGTGTTTCTTATTATGCATCGTATTAATTAGAAGGGGTATAGGTAAAAGGTATTATTACCTTCCATGTCGGCCGGGCAGCCGCTCCACGGTTTTTAGGCTTTGTACCCATTAAACGGGTGTGGCTGAAACTTTACTTTGTTGCATTTATCTATATATGAATGAACAAGTAAACCAAGTAAGGCCAATTAAAAATAAATGATATGAGTTTTAAATTCTTTTCCGTTTCTATTATTATTGGTCAGAACGATATTATAGCGTAGATAAATTAATTTAAGACACAAAAAATACTTTAAAAAAATTATGAACTCTACATAAAAATATTACATGCTAAACTCTGAACAATATACTTATAATTTTAATGTCTAAAATGCTTCTAGTATGTGCTTACTTGTTTGTGTAATAAGATTCAGTATATTTTTAAAAGTTATGTAGGTAATTGTACAACTCATTATAAATAAATTAAATAGATTTTAATTAATTTTATTGGACTATAAAGATAAAATGTGTGCAAAATTATTATTCAAACTACCATATAATTAAGTGTGTATACTTGCATGGTATGAGAGTTTAAGTATCGTAAAGAATTTAAGCAACATGCGTTTATTAAAGACGAAATGTTGTGAATAAAAAATGCAAAAAGTAAATCTAGAGTCATCTCAAGTTTAAATGGGGTATAAAAAATTACTTCAATATTCTCTTGTACTCTCTTATTATGTAGAGCACGACAATAACACTAAAGGGCAGTTGAAACAGTCGAGACTGGTAATATAACAATAAAATTACAATTAATTAAACTAGCATAAATAATTGTAGAGCAATTACATGTTGATAACCACTTACGCGATGTAAAAATATACTATGTATATTGTGAAGTGTAGCGTGTATATAACATTGCAATTTTGTTACGAACAATAATTACTATTCGGTAACATTTCTAATCGATACAATTGTCATCCGTGTAACGATACAGAACATTTTTTCTTTATTGCACCCTAAATAAAAAGTTTTGTATAAAACCAAAGCAAAACGTTTATTTGCTTTTTGATTTAAGTAACAAAGTATTGTTATGCAGATGTACATACAAGATAAGGTATTAAAAGCTTCCACTATGGCGCAATTAAATTTCAAACTATTTTTTTACATTGTAAACTAAAATAAATGTCCATATTTGTTGTCCTCTATAAATCAATAATCATTCACCTATATACGAAATACCTTAAAGTTAGAGATGAGTTTATTCCGCATATGGTCTCATCTTCGCGAGTTTATCGCTTCGCGTCATGTAGAGTTCTGTCTTTAGTACTGGTCGGTGATTAATAATTCTGCATGATTCCTCGCACAGCACTCTTGAAAACAAAAGCAAAATTTCAACGATACTATAAAATCGTAATTCCTTTACCAATTAATCACCGATTTCGATACAGGTTCCTTAAATTAGTATTTAGAAGATGCTACCGAAAGTAAAAAAATCATATACTTATTTTAATTGTCATCAACCCTCTTATCGTTCGACTGTTAGACACTAATTTTCTTCTTGACTAATAAGCGTTTAGCCCATAGTTTACCACGCTAGTCAAATGGTGATTAGAATGTTTCAAACACCTTAGAAAACATTACGGAAGTCTCTACCTTTACGTTGTTTTTCTTTCTCATTTATAATGTATGATACATGAGAGTAAAAAATTTTAATAGTATAATCATAGATTTACACTGATTTTAATTTTACATTTTATTATCTTTAGTATATTATTTACGGGAGTTTTCAAGTGCGTTTAAACTAGTAACAAGTCAAAAGTAGGAAGCGGTAGAGCTGTGTCTGGACATATTGCGAAAATTCCTCAGCTGTATTATTTAGTACTTAGATGGAACTTCGTTTGGAAATATGCGGGTTGGGGACATACTAAGACCGATTATTGCAATGTAATTGTCTGTGGTCGACACAGGCCACATTCAGCCTCATGTGCCTACTTTATTTCTAATTGCAACTACTGCAGCGTCAGCTACTCTATGAACTAGAGCAATTAATTTAATAAACATGGATGTGCGCTAGACAGTTAAAAAATAATCGGAATATTCAGCTCTTCTGAACCCGCTAATAACTGTAGCTACATTGTAGTGTCTACCAATAACTACATATAGGATTAAACAATAAAATAATTTCACGTAATTAAGTTCCGTCCTCAATGTTTCCGTCGTTTATCTACCGATTTAGCATAAGTATTTGAAAGTATTTCTGTTGGCGGTTCCAGAAGATTCCGGGTTAAATCTCTAGTGGACAGGCATACATATCAATGATTAATTTAAATATTGCTATTGCGTTGGTCGTGTAGATCTGAGGGTCCATGTAATCCACGGTGCAGATGAGAAAAATAATTCGGTTCCTTCTGAAAATTATTATTTATCATACTATTTACAAAACGTCGAAATATTTGCTACAATAATTGAGCGTGTTTTGTTCCATTATCAAATAATTAGTCGAGTACATCGCTTACCATGTATAAAACTAATATCTGCCTAACGTTTACACGTCACCGTTCTACTAAACCACAACGTTTTAAACTAAAATTGCATCAGTTAATTTTTGCGAGGCTTAACCCGTTCCTAGTAAACTATTAAACCATATTTAATTCCACATAAACAGTGCGCGGTAACATACACTTCCAATAAATAATTCCGCCACACTAGCCTTTCATCCGATGCAAAAATCCATTCTTTTTGCAAACAAAATTAATTTTTATTCCCAACGCTTTAAGGACAATTTTCATAAACACCTATTCGCAGATATTGTGGTTTATTAAATATGCCTTGAACCTTTTGTTAAGGACATAAGGATAGTTATTGCGTAACAAGTGAACGTATACGATATTTCGATATTATTTCGCTGATATAGGGTGCTTCGTGCCAAAACTAGCGTTCTACAGAACAATGTGTCTTCTTTTAAACTAAGTCGGTTAATCGTGTTGGTCTCAGGACAAGACTCGTATAAAACAGGTGATTATTTTTCTTTGTCTCTATTGGTTATTAACAATAATCTGCTTATTTTGGCTTCAGTGCTGCGAATAGTACAAAGCGATCTTAAAGTATACATATCATATTTCGGTATCGATATCCTTCCTATGTGATTTTATCATTACGTCATGTTAAAATTATAAGCGATACTCTGTCTATATGTTGTGATATATGTGGTATATGGTGCGTAATTAATTCAATTATAATGATTTACACAGCCTACCCAAAAATATACTAATATATTGTTATTACCTTGAACCGGAACGTACCTACTAATGTACATATTTTATTACAAAAAGTGAGTAATGTAAGTTTTTGTTACAAATTATGTGGTGGCTCGCTACTTTTTAATTATTCTTAGTCAATCACAAGTTGTGTTAGATCCCGTATCGAATCTGTTCGATCCGTTACGCCACTCCGAGATTCGACTCGGCACTCGTTATAACGATCAATAAACTTTATCACACCATTTCGGTAGGAATCACGATAATTATGCCACTATAAAATTTTATAGACGCACCGTTTGTCAGTGTTTTATGGTGAAGTATGGGTGAAAGTATGACTAATAATTTTATATTTTTTTGTATAGCAAATTTTAATGTTCGATAATTCTGTGTAACGAAAGAATGGCATTCGTTATAGAATGGCTAATTGCGACCACAGAGAGAACGTATTGGAACTGTTACAACCATTTTTAAAATTGAAATATTCACGGCGGGAATTGAACAGAAAGTTTGCGCCGGCGCCGATCGCATGATGTATGGGGCCCCTCCACATACTTCACTAAATACCCATCCAGTGTGAGCGACACCAAGTGCAATATATCCGTCCCATTCGGGCCTATTAGATCTTGTACAAGAATTACCAACGATGAAAACATTTTATTACATGTTTTAATTAATGTTAATTTTCTTCGTTACTCACTTGTAAGTCAATTTTAAGAGCTTAATTAGATTGTAATATTATAGTGGAAAAGTACTACAGACTTAATTTTTATCATACACAATTTATTTATTATTTACCTAATGTTTTTGTTACCTAATTGTTTTTATATATTCCTATGTAATTACTAGTAAATACCTATATTTAGATCCAACATTATTATTTTGTATACTCACCTGTTGCTTCTTTTTAGAGCGAGACAGCATTAATCAACATCTTCGCATTAGTTTAAAAAACCTTTGAACGGAATATCTTATAAACGGTTCAAAGCTTGCGTCGACAGAACGATGCATGCGGGTCAAAAAAACCAACGTTTCTATTAGAGATACCACTTTTTCACTTCGGCCGTAGTCCAGGAACACAATCGTAAATTATAATTTATTAACCCACAGGGCTACAAAATTGAGTTATCTGTGTCCTATCTAAGTCGGCATCCTTTAACATTGTAATTTTCAGTGCGCTTAGTGTGGCGATGGTTTTCGGTGGTAACGGACGTTTTAAGTGCAAGGTCCTATCTGCCCGTACATTTGCAACAACAGTGAATGGAATGCTGGCAATCGTTATGCATATGGCGTAAGAATTGTTAAAGCGTGACCTACCACAGTTGAATTTGATGGCGGCGTTCCATCAAAGCGTTGGTGGCACGCGATTCGGTGCACGTACTGCCAATTTACGCACCGTAATCAGCGATGTTGTCACTCACCATCGATGAAGAAAGTCGCGAACGGCACTCGAGGCTTCTACGACGTTCCTGAATAATATCCATTAAGAACTTCGCGCTCGTAGTCGCTTCGATTAGTTTGGCTGGACTGTGTATTTACATACGGAGATCACGTTGTGCCGAGTCAAGTATGATATAAAAATAGATGTATGCTTTTACTTTTTCACACGCATCACGGGAGATGTGTTTGACTGTCAGCGCACGAATGTTGGAATCATCGGCGCTCGCGCAGAATTCAAATGAGAATTTCCTCCTGCACTGCACTTGCGATACATAAAACATTATGCGGCCCGCCGTCATGTTTACAACGGAAAATACGCTCGCGGACTGTGTGTTAAACGTAGTTTTATAATGTGTTTTAAATTAGCTATGTGAAAATATAAATCTGTGACTGTATTGTTGAGAGTGTGACTTGTTACGGGTGATATTTTAAAGATGACAATGAACGTGATAAGTTAAATGATGAGACGTGTATTGTTTTTGTTGTGTGCAAAGCTGGTGGATTCGCTGAAACCGAGCGGTAGTCACGGAATACAATCCAGACCAACACCTCAATAGGCTGTTCTGAAATAAAAGGAAGACTATACGAAACGAAGGCTACATGGGATGAAGGCTACATGGGATGAAGGCTATACGGAATGTCAAAAATTTAATTGGAAACTTGCTCTTATCGACCACCCATCCAAGAATAGCCCGCGCTCGGGGTTATTTAACTCTACATATCGTTTATGATCTACCAGCACATTAAGTCTACGAGTCTAAGGGTGAGATAAAATTGGAATGAAATGTATCAGTAATTTTAACAGGTCAAAGCCCGTAAAGATTATGAATGCGAGCGCACGGAGGTGGCGCGGCGCGAAAATATGTCTCTACAAACAACTAAAACCAAACACTGTCTTCAGCACTTCGAGTTAGGAGAAGAGTTAGAACCCGGTCGCTCGCATGTTAATGGAAAAAGGTAAAAATAACCTTTAACGCTATCACATCCCATAATAATGGGAATAATTTTCTATTGATGTAAGCGTAGAATATTGTTTGTGTATCACTGAGTGGTACGTTTAGAAAAAGTTAAATAAGTTGTAAGTGACCAATTTTCCTTTTTTAATCTAATGGGCCGGCCGCAATATTGTGGTGTTAGTTGCTTAGTTATATATTTATATATTATACATAAAATTAGTTACTTAATTGTTCAAATATTGTACATGATAAATTGTACTACACTTAACTGTGACTTGAAAACCGCGAAATAAGTATCATTGCAATATTTATTATTTTGTATATGTATGCATTTATCAAAAGTTTAGAAGTTCAAATTCTTAATATAATTCTTAAATCTAAGCATGATATTGATTTTGAATAACAACAAATTTATAGAAATTTCAAAAGTACAATTCAAAGGAAAATGTTTCATAATAGAATTTTTTTAATTCGTCGTCCCATTTACATTGCATGGATAATATCTATTTGAATGGAACACGTGTCCATGTGGTATCGTACAGCTACCTTTGTAATCTACAGGGCCGATCCAAAATTATAGTGTGGTGACTTGTTATTACTTTCAAATTTCGTCCATAGTACCTACCTATCTACTGAGTGTTAAGGTTGGTACACACTGTAGACGTAGGTGAACACAAATAATACTGACAAGGGCTTGTTTCTAGTTTTCCACTAAATAAATCCTAGGGTACCAGCCTAATGTTGAATTTTATTTCAAAATATACGTAACCAAAATTTAACATTTATATTAAAAAAAAATACATGATTTCGTATATTTTTTAAATCGATATACAAAAAGATTTCATTTTTATTACTTTTTATGTCACATCTGTATGTAAACCCTTTTGATGTGTCCGTCGCCGTGTTGGCTTTAATGCTTCAGTGTAATTACAGAGAAACTATGATTTATGTTGGAACATTGCATTACATGATTTCTATCTGTCCGTCATTTACTCCATGATAGCTTCTATAACCTACGTTTAGTACAATGTAAAGCAAAAAGTTATAAGTGCATGATTGTCATCTGCTGTCGTGTTATATGAACACATGTATGTACATAATTGTATGTATGTGTACTCGTTAAATGGCATTATTAAATACGTACTTCTCTTATGTTACGAGAATGTATAAAAGTATCTTTTTTAATTTATTTTGTGTTATAACATTATTAAATCTGAGTTACTCTATATACATACGTACCTAATACCAATGATTTAATTAGGTCAGATATTTGTATTTATTTATTTTCTCAAAGAAAATCTTTTTATATAAAAATGAAGTATATTTTAAATCATTAGTTTTACCAACTTTTTTTGAGTGATTTTTGCTCATAATCCCCACGCTGGACATGCGAGTTGGTTTCGCTGTTTGTCAAATCGTTCTAAACAAAACCGAAATATTATTTTCCTTTTAGGTTTCTTTCCTACTGAGTAATAAGGTCGCAGTTAAAATAACTTGACTTTTTATTACTATATGTTTAGGGCTTGCGACCCCCGTTTAGTTTCACTGACCCTGCTTAGGGTCAATGAGTACTTAGAATTGATTCATGCCCAATCGGTTGGTCATAACTTCAATACTCTACAATTTACCCTAATTAGAAAGTACAACAATATGTATTCGGACTATTTTAAATATAGTACATTTTTACAGTTCATAATGTTGCTTTCCGTCCACAACAATTATTGCGTACTTTGTCTAGAGTTATGTAAAATATGACAGATTAAACTTAAGTACTCAGTCCTGGTGTTCCTGGCAATTCAACGTATGAACTTAGTTTCAGAAATTCATGTATAAAGATATTTTGTAAGATTAGAAATATTTGGCACCCGGTGCTCTCTGTCTACTAAGTAAGAAGCCTAGCGTATTGATACTCGTATATGTAGTTTTAATATTAGTCACCAGTAACATTCATAACTGATTTTAGATGTGATGACAATTCTCTTTAAGCGTTGTTGGAAGGGGTTATGTCCTACTTATCAGGCTAGATAAAGTTCCGTAAAGAAATATTTACAATCAAATAAAGCTTTATGTACAGTGTAATTCTGTCTACATTTTCAGTTCCTGTAACACCGCAAATGTTTCGTTGTTACACTTTAAAACTGTCGCATAATATGCATAAATTAATTTTAACAGTTTTATATCAAAATGTTCTATAGGTAAATATCGGTGAATCTTGGGAGTATGTTACAATTCTCTGTCTTAACTTCGTGAAAAAAATATTATATTATAATGTTAATTATCAATACTTGATTAGGTGAACGTACTTATAAAGTTTAATTTTGACACAGTAATAATAAAAATAAAGACAGACAAACAGACAAAAAAAGGTTTGATTCGATAAGTTCATTAAAATGTAACGAACCTTATATCAATCTTTTGTATAATTAATGTTTTTTTCCAAATTAACTCTTAATTTTTTTTTTTATGTACAGTTTAACTGTTGAAGAGTTAAATTTACCGTTTCGATACACATATGTAGGTATGTATGTGGCATTGTTTATACCTCCTTGTGTACTAACGCAGGTGTGTTCTTGTGCATATGTATGTCAATAACCCTTGAACCTACTGCCTTACCCCTTATATTTTTACGTTCTTAGGAAGTATTATTTCTTTCTATTTATAAGTACATATAATAAGTTATTTTTAAACCTTTCCATCAACTACTAAGCTTCGAACAAAAAGTCTAAATATTGTGTTTACGACAGCGTTGGCTGTAATGAGATTTGTAGAGCTATTGTTATTACTTTGTCACGCCAGGTCTTCTACAGGGTAGGTAGAGAGCACTGAGTGTTAAATTTATATGTACATACATATACCCTTACAAACCTCGCCTATTTTTTGACATTCATCAAACTCTTCAAACACGCACTTCGGCTACTTCCTTGTCATGTAAACCTATCAGATACTCATATATATGTGGTATATGACTATTTTCGCCCCTACTTATATCAACTTTTTTAAATATCATTATGTTACAACAGTAGTCTGTAAAGTCACAGTTATTAAATTAATTTTCTCTACTGAGTAATTTTTCCAAGTAAGTTTCCTTAAGGCGAATGAGCGCGACCTCTGCTCTTCCGGTCGGTTGACCTCTCGTGAACTGTAAGCTTAGATTTAGTTGTGGGCTAATCGAGTCAGCCCCATTATAGCTCTACTACATTCACTTACTACTTTTGAAAACTTAGAAACGTGACGAACTTATGTTACTTGAAATACAGGTAAATTCTTTTACTTGTATTCACAACAATAAATTAGATTTCCAACTGATCTTACAACGTCACTTTTTACGAGACTTCCTTAACATTGTATCGCATGAACAACTTCCGTTCCACGTTTAACGCGTTGAATAAATTATAGCAATAAACGTAATTAAAATAAAATTGTATATCTTTAACATTTTATTTCTGATACTACAACATTGCCTTAATCTGTGTTTTAGTATCAAAGTCTATTACCAATTAAACAAAGTTTATGGTTATTCATAGTAGGTATAAGCAGATATTTTATTGGCAATAATTTTGCAAAAAGATAAATGTAGTTGCTTTAGTAAGTTATTTTATCCTAACATTCTGAATGCCTAGTAATACTGCTTCCCTGCCAGTTTTAGTGGATTAATGGCAATAGGTAATTTTAATAAATCACCCGGTCGTTTAAACTGTTTACGGCAAATATATATTCATTCTCGAAAACGAATTGATCCATTTTAAGATGTAACGAATTACTTTGGGCGAAGCAACGAGGTGTGGATTCTTTTATTGGGTTTATTTTAATGTTGCTCTAAAATTGCACGCTTTAGATAGAGTTCATTGTTGCCGTTGTTGCTTTCTAGTCGTGTTTTGGAGCACTGTGGAATTCAATGAACTGGGTAATAGGTAATATATTTCAAAGCAATTGGAAAATATAGATAACGTAAGTAAACATATCATTTTCGTACTGCCTCATGTTCCCCCTACTCTACATTTAACGATCAATTAAAAAAAAAACAGTCCTACCCTCGGTCTGCACGAAAAAAAAACTCATATAAAAAGATGTCGATAATATCGATATTATCAACATGACCTCATTTTTGTCATGAGTTTATCAGTATTGAAAAAGTTTATATTGAGGTTTAATAAAAGCAAATAAAAAAAATACGAGTAATATTGTGTGGAGTATCGGCGGGTGATTCGCTAAGGCGTTAATTCGCGTATTAAAGTGCAAAGCAAACCTCTCGATCAGTTCGGTAGCTGAATTAAGATAATGTTCACACCTGCCGGCTCGGTATAAACGTCACAGTGTGGGTTCGGTGCAGTTAAGACGAACAGTTTACGACTTAGCTACGTCGGCCACTGGCAGCCATTGCGGATACCGCGACAATTTTTTCATAAATTTTACGAGCGCTCAATCGTTTTAAGTGATTTGCGTAAAAAGGTTTCAGGTTACAAATTGTTAAATTATGGCAAATTAAAGCGTTGATTATTTTAACGATATTAAAATTACGATTTCATTTGATTATAAATTAATTATTCGGTAATTTCATTTGATTATAAATGTGTTATTTTTTTTGAAGTTGTAGTTGATTTGTTTTCATGTGACTTTTATACGGCGTGTGGTCGCAGTGTGCGCGCAGCACGACGCGACCGCGCCGCGGACCCTACGTTTTATTGCGGCTATGTTTACAACATATTTTATAGGATCAGCTGTTCGATTACATCATTTCATATGTTACATTCAGTATTTTGGGGGAAGGTACGATTGTTTCTCCACAAATTTGTAGAGTTTATATATGCCTAATTAAACTTTGTAATTACGATTGATATTTAATTATTTTTATTATTATATCGTCACGCCAGCCCCCTTACGTTATATTCGTTGTACAAATTTTCCTATATTTTTTCCTATGATGATGGTCAAAACAACATTTTAAATCCCTGAAGGTAAAACTTTTAACAAGAACTAATTTCACACAAAAAGTTGCGCAATTTTTATTGCGGCGACAGGTTTTATGACTTTTAAGGTAAGAATTTGTTATGCTTTATTTCTCGAAAAATCTTGGCGCATTGCATAATGAACTTGTAAAGAAAAGAACTCTTTCTATTCTAAGTATGCGGTCAAAGCCAATGAAGATTTCAGTTCCCAGGTAAATCTATTGTTTACTAGTACCGTTGAAAGTTTTAACTGCTTTGTGTTTTGCAAAAAAAATTGCATGATTTATACGGTACCATACAAGTTCATTGTCTGTTCTGAATGGACAATTTTTCTAAAAAGTTAAAAAATCTTTTTAAAAATTTCTTATAACTATTGTAACCGTTAACTTCAGATTCTTTTCAATTATTTAGTAGATACAAGAAATACATACTTATCTATTTAATTACTGATATAAAGTATTTATTTATTACACAACAACACAAACATTGTTATTAAAAAGTCGGACTTAATACTAAAATCTGCGAGTCCAGTTTCGGTGTAAACACATTTATATTAAAATGTATAAAAGGACAAAAGGAGAGAGAAAGAATATTCGATACTGTTCTAACCTCACGCCTATAATCCCCGAAGAGGTAGGAAGAGGAGTGCAGAACACTTTCACGTTTCACCGGTTACGTTTAAGTCCCACTATGGAATAGATGGTGAGCCTATTGCCATGCATCGGGCACATATTCAGACTCCGAACCACTACTAGAAAATCTAAATTAGAAAATTTT
>DWDT01002829.1:0-13147 GCA_018245595.1 Microceris scylla | reverse complement strand
TTTCCTTCACCGTTAGCAAGTGATATTTAAATTTAAAACGCACTTTTGTAAAGAGGTGCACGCCATGGATTTGAACCCAGGACCTCCGGAGTGAGAGGCGAAATTGTTAGCCACTAGGCTCTCACTGCTTTTTGATTTTTCGCGTATTTGATTTTTTTAATTTCTTATATTTAAAAAGATGTAGCCTAATGATGCTCAAGAGCAAGGACATCAGATATGTCAAGAAAGGTATAAAAATATTTATCGTTTAATCGAACTTTGGGAGAAATTGGTTAATTAGATACTATGTCATGTTCTTAATATTATTATTATAGCGTTATACCTCGTTACCTGTTACGTCTGTCTGTCTATATTCTACGTTTATCAGACTTCATACATATACTTTGTTTTCGGAGTTTTTGACAGTTGTAGAAAATCAGAAATTTAAATAATCCGAATATTGAAACGGATGTGGCAAGTTCTATTTAAAAGTCTTGTATAACAATATTCTTCATGATAATTGTATGCACTGTTGTTGTTTAAACAATAGTGATAAAGAGAAAGTGGATAGATAAATTACTATGCTTATCAACAATTTTGTGCAAGCCGTCAAAATAAATTGTCAATAGTTTAACCCCTGGAGTTGATAAGAGAGTTATTACGTCTTTCTTGTGTAATGGTCTCGAGAACTTTCTACCTCATCTGTAGAAGATTTAATTTGTCAGGGAACTAAATTAATCTGAACACACAAATCGATTTGATATTTCACATACATTCGATTGTTTGTATACATTTAAATCATTTATTTCATTTTAATTCATGAATGGATGTTACAAAATTCCTCGAACTGAGCTTCTTTGGATGATTTCACGAGTACCACATAAGGATTTACTGAGAAGGTTATACGTATATATTCATTTGGGCAGTTTTCATTTGTCCAATACGAAATTCCTCAATGACGAACACCCGTTTACAGAGTCGACAAGTTCGAAACATTTCAGTGTTCATTGCATTTGTTTCTTATCAAACGTCTATTAGTATTGCAAAACTTTCTAGTCCATTATTAACAGCAAAATGTTTTTATTTTTTCTTATAGGATCATATTTGTTTGTTATTAGACTGTTTAAATAAATATTTAATCATGATTGACTCTACAATTAAAAATGTATACCAGTGTTCATTTCTTTCCTATATACAAACGTACAAGTAAGTAATTACTATTAAGGATTTGTGCAACCTTATTCCCAGAAGAGGAGAAAGAAATGTAACACTGTTGTAAGATATTGTGCAACTTGAGAGATACAGACATGTTAAAATGTAATTATGAAATATTATTTACCGCTAATAAAATAATAATAATTAAAATAAAAGATTGTCATTCAGTTGCATTGGTTATAAACACATTGTCTTTTAATACCTTTGTCTTTAATATGTGTTTTATATTAAGTAAGTATTTACTTCAGGCAGTTTGAACAAGAGACTATTAATATACATACATATGTATGAGTACCCAGAGGCACTTTTTCCACTGTGTGTATGTCTAATAAGTTTAATATAGTTAATTCTATGATGGGGACGCAGCCTAGAAATAAAAAAATAGATTCAAAATATATATTTCATCTTTCATTATGTAATATAAAGTGATCCAATCTTTTGTTTATAGGCTAGTACTCTCGAGGTTAATATCGGTGTCAAGGTCTAGTATAGAAGTGATTTATTTCATTGAAAAGTATTTCTAAAGCAAGAATTGCAATTACCTACGTCTTCCCACGTTCTAACATATCGCGAGTGCCAACTACAACCATTTTCAAACTCACTACTGTATACACAAAGAGCTGAATAATGCGTTGGTATATTTTGGTGGGTAGTTAAACAAGATAAATTGCAGACACAATCTATGTTGAAAAAATTTGCAAAAGAGTAAAATAGTATATACTGTTCGCCCAAGACAGTACTAGTATAGTCTAATGTGAAGGGTTCCTTAACAAATAACTATACATGTAATAAAACTGTAACTGATCGCTGTGTGTACATTAAAAATTGATAATGGGAGTCGTATATATACGCTATAGATACCCAAAACAAAGATTTTTTTTTGTCTGTTTGTCTGTATGTGTGTACGTTTGTTCAAGCTAATCACAGTTTTCAGGATTATATTGTGAAGAGCTTCACTTAACATTTAGTGTTTTTTTCATTTAAAACGGTTAACAAATAAAGAAATTATGTCAATTTATGTCAATCATCACGTAATATGTACCGAGAAAAATAGTGCTCAGATCTATGTGATCCATCATCATATCATCATATTAAATAGGATTCAGCTTAGGCTAGAAGGTTAGGTTAGTCTAGGATAGTCCGTACGAAGTCGCACAGCTATAATAATAAAAATAAAATTAATAGAATTACCTATGCCCAATAGATCTATTCCTACAGTCTTGTTCGAGAAGGATCGCAGATTTCCATGGAGGGCAGAGCTCACTTTTGGCTGTTACTTGTTCGTTTACTGCTCTTTGTAAAATTGGTGCAGAAACAACGTACAGCGTAATTGATGCATTGCAACGGAAACATTATTTAAGAATCGATTTTTCTTTCTGTTATTCGTTATAAATTCTTTATTTTGTTACTATGCCATTTCCCTATGTTTATTAAGTATTAATGACAAAGCAAGTATAGTAACGCTTGTGTGTAGGTACATTTGAATTCTCACCATTCATTTCTCCATACGAAACATCGAGGCTAGGCTAACAATTTCATAGGCTAACGTTAGGCTAACAATTCCAAATTATGTAATCGTAAGAATGATAGCGAGAAGATATCCTTTGCGATCTCCCACTCGCGTTCTTCAATATTTTAATAAGAAAGATTAACATGAACTTTAAAAGTCCGAACTTGAAAAGAAAAAACATGGCATTAAGTGTCCATGAAAATCCGATTAGTGTTTGATATCACATTATTACCTACATTTGAAACTAGAATGCTAATTTTCAATTTAACACTAATTTCACGAAATTACATTTCAAATAAAGTACCATACATTTCTTGAAAATGATCAATAGGTACACGAAGCCATACAAATGTCTTATTAAATGTAAGCTTACAAATGTATGTACCTAAACATGAAAATGTGAGTCATTACGAACAACAGTAGAACCTTCTCAACAGTACTCGCGACGTAACAATTAGGTGTTAAACTTAATATTTATTATTTTTTATGTATGTATCTCATATTTTTACTTACTTCTGATATTTTCATGCATAATAGTAGTAATAATCGAGTGTAATAAATTGTTATTGTCATTTGATTATTTATAACTGTAATACAATAAATTCGATAACAAATTAAAGAGAAATGTTAAAACCATGAACTACTGAGAAATACTAGAATTCTCGCTGTCACTTACAGGTATAAAAATGATATTTTTATGTTGTATGTATTTTAGCTACCAGCATACTAATAACATTAGAATGGTATATAAGATGGCTTATATTTCATTGTTATTTTTAATATAAGCTCCAACGAAAAATTATATTCATTATTTAGTAACTTTTTTTCTGTCTACTTATTTAAATACACCACATCACGATATGCAAAAGTAAAGACTATAAATGTCATGTTATTACTCTATACTTGCCAAAAGTAATGAAATTTATTAATTAAAATAAAAGATATTAGCAAGGTTTTATTAAATAGTATTATGCATATAAAAAAATTACACATTTAAATGGACTGTAAGTAATAATTATTCTTAACTCTCTCTCCCACTGTTGGACACGGGGCTTCTATCGTAATAAGATTTTAGAGTCTTATTCCACTATGCCAACCAAATGCGATTTGCAGACTTCACATAACCTAGAGAAAATTTTGATGACCTTTGGTATTTTCTCACGTTGTTTTCGAGTGGTTGCAAGCGCGACTGCCGATTACGCGGTGCTGGGTTCAAATCACCGGTCGGGTACTATTGAATTTTTCTAATTTAGAATTTCTAAGACTACTATTGAATTTTTCTAATTTCTAATTTAGAACTTCACGGAATAGGCTCACCACCTATTCCATGGGACGCAAACGTAACTGTTGAAACGTGGGACTGTATTAGACTTCTCTCTGCCTACATCATCGGGGATTACGGGCGTGAGGTTACGTTTGTTTTCCTATACAGTTATTGTGAGTGATATTTAATCGATAACATCTATAAACTACCTGACAAAATGGCTAATTACCTTTTATTCTACCCTTTTATTATTCCACTATTGGAACATAGGACTCCTCTCAGAGGGTTAACGCTACACTGGCCAATATGCGGTAGAGATTTCAGAAAACCAAATTTTTTTCAAAAATGTTAAACAAAAGAAAACAAATGTCATAAACGTCACAGTAAATATTGTAAACTTATATAATTGTAAGCCCATGACGTTAAAACGTTGTAAATCTAATAAGGGACACTAAGACAGTAATAAAATAATAGTGTTTCATGGTATACTTTTAATAAATAGGTGCTTATAGGTAGGCAGAATACACGGAACACAAACATCTACCCTTATAGACCATACATACTCGTACTATATCAAATAACTTCTCGTAGTTATATTAACAGTTTTGAGGTGGTATCAATCTGAAATTTCTTCACTTACCTACTTTTAGAGTGTAGAGTCCCTTCAAACCAAAATATGCCTCTTGTACACTAAGATATACAAACACAGTAAGTGTTAACCTAAATTACAACCCGTTTGCAACTACACATACAGTCAAAATAACTTTTCGCGACCGAGTTCGAGATTAAGTGTTTATATTGTTTAAAATGGCGGTCATGAATCGTATGACGTCACAAGTGAAAAAGCGGGGAACAAAATGCAAAGCTGCAAACATGTGAGCCGCTCGTACGGAAAACGAAAGTCTTTCGTCGCGAGTTTCATTCAGACGAAGTTGGCGGCTGCACTGTGCCAGGCTCCGTGCGAAGTGTAGCTTTGTTTGGACGAGGCAATCACTCATATTTTAATTCAACTAGTACATGTTCCTGTACTGCTTCAGCTTTTGAGCACGTGGTTGTAGACTTCGCTGAAATAAAAATAAAAATGTATACCGGGTTATAAATAACATTTATATTTCATTCAATCGCACAAATGTTTGTTGACAATGTAATGAGTAATTTCAATCAATACTTATTATACCGAGTCCTTATACGTAAAATCTGATTCAGAATAATTTTGCTTTGCCATGATGTATTGTACCTATGAATATGGTTTAATACATGCCCACATACCGATATCCAAATGTGAAAAAGAATTGAAAATGGAGGAGAAGGTAGGGAGTTGTTTATATTTCATTATATATGTTAAGAAACTATTGGCCTAAAGCTTTGTACAAATTCTTGGATATTATTTGAATCTATGAGTGTGTTTTGTTTGTACCGGTTGTGGTAATTTTGTTTTCCATTTCTTCTTGTTCTTTAATAATTATTGTTTATGTAATAATCTTTTTTTGTCCTTTAATAATCATTAGTGAGCAACGCATAATCGCCATTTCAAAACACGTAATCGTGTATTGAATTATATGATACATGTAAACAAAAGAATATATTTAAATGACCTAACTGAATGTATCCTTAACTTCCATTGTGTTACAAATATCCAACTCTATTGTTGAACAATTAAATAACTCTTGGACGATAAAGTTTTTGGAGAAAGTTAAAGTTCTCCGTTTGTAACATTCTCCCCAGAACGTTATATCGTATACGGAATTCACTTTATATTGTACCTAATTCGCACAAAGCATTAAAGATATGAATATGTATACAAATGGTACACGTTGAAATTTTATATGATTGGTATGAGATCAATTGCCATAAACTGTTGCTGATTGATTCATGTGAATTTATTGAAAAGTAATTGTTTAAAGATTCGAAATAAATGTCTGTTTATTCTGTATTCAATTTTTATCACGCCCGTTGTCACGCCATATTCTGGGAACTCGGATTAAGTTTAACGATTTTTTAATCGTAAACCGGTCTTCTATTTTCCTTCGTGTTCCTTTCGACAATCGTAATCGAAAACCAATTTTCCCGAAGAATCGTCTGCTGTTGACTCCATTGGCTTTTATGGTATCTCCAGTAGAGTTTAATGAGCTCTAGAAGCCCTTACAGATTCCAGAATACGGAAGAGATGAGAGTTGCGTATTATATCAGCCGCGAGCAACTGTTAATACACCTAACCAGTTACTCCATTGTTTTCCCGAAAGGTCTCGATTATAGCAGCAATAAACAAGGCAATAAATCATAATATTATTAAACAAAACATTTCACGACCTCACTTGGGTTTTCGAAAAAATCAACCTTATGTCTGCACACACAAGATCAAACTTAAGTTGAATTAGTTTATAGGCGTCTAGAAATGTATGTTGATTTTCTTAATAAGTAATTCAGAAATTATACAGTCAGGAGTTTGACCTAGAACTTTTGGAAAATGTTAAATCTCTGTCACTTTCCTAATGCAACATGGTGACTGTCATAGCGGTTATTATTCAGTATAACCAATGGCTCTGACTATGTCGTGTACTGATCCTTTACTCCCTCTTCCTTTCTCCAAACATGGAAAAATCTATCTCATCATTTGCTGTCATATTTAGTCGAGTTTTAACACATGACTGAAGATCCACGGTGCAGATAAAGTGAATATCTATGTTTCTTGCTATTTTTCTAGCCTCTATTCACATTATTGCATCTTCGTATAGGTTGCATTTTCATAAACGTTGTAACTGATGGTTTTTAACACTTTATTGATTATAGCAATTAACTTTGATCCACTCAAGGACTATGTCTATGCAGGACAATTCTCAAAAATTGAAGAAAGGACAAATTTTTTAAATATTTTGCCAAATGTGTATATGACGACTTCTTTAGAGTGTACTTCTGTTTTGTCGTGTAGAGTTGACCATTTAATTAATACCCTTCGACATCTGGACACGCTCTTGAGTATATCCAGCTGATGTCGTCTGATAATATAACGTGATAAAACTGAATGACCTTAATTTTAAATCGATGTTAATATAATGTAGAATAAACCTTAAAATAAATTTTGTACACATCTTATCATAAGAATCTGTCCTAACTGGCATAGATTGTGGTCTAGATCGCGCATTTTAGCCTATTGTGATCCACAGTAAACCGAACAGGCTTCAGTATAGTATCCAGTTCGAAAATATTCCTTAAATCTTTCTAAGGCAGTTCACGCATTTAGATGAGCTAAGAACGCAAAGTCCCTTAATGTAAGAATATGAATATATTCTTTTTATTTATTTGCGGCTTGTAGTATAGTTTTTCAATTCTGCACACGACCATTTTGTCTAAGATGTTATTCGTATAAAAATGGAGTTATGGGTCAATGGGATCACTGTGATCTTAGTATAATGACAATATTCTTTTCGAACAGGTGTTTTCCTCGTTTTATCGTAAGATCACGTTGGAACACCAGAAACCCGTGGAAAGTTCAATAACATCGGTTTTCCTCGTATCTCATGTCTTTTGGCATTTTTTCATGAACTGCCGATATCCATCAGGCTTTTTGTCGTATCGACAATTCTGCCTGATTATTGGTCCGAAGCCCAATAAAGCGAAGCTAACAAAGCATTTTACATCCTTATCTTTGCTACCATAAAATTGACCTTAGTTATGCTGTCTTAAGAAAAATTTAGGCTTTGAATGAGTTATCATTATAGTTATTAAGATTTTAAGTGGAAGAACAGTATTTTGTTTGATCAAGTAAGAATCAGATCTTGACATATCAATATCGTGAAGGAATTTTTACTAAAACAATTTATGTTTCAGTCGTAGGAGGATATTTGCTCGTCCACATGTACACCAGAAGCGTTAATGTCCGTGCTCTCAGAAGTGGCAAAGCGTCTAAAGATGATATCGACTAGGACAAATCTCGAGATTGCTAACTGCAGTAGCTGGACACACTCTAGCTTTTACTAACAATCTGGCTAATGATATTAAAATCCCTATTCCTGCAGTCCTGTCGCCAATTTAGCACTATTAATCTTACACTAACTGGACCAACTAGTATGAATAGTTAAACACCCACAATGCTATTCCAAGTTAGTTACAGGTAATAGATATTTATATCATATCAGAGTATCGTATATTGCTTATTTATCTTTTTATTGTAAATATATTCTTAGTAAAATGCATATTACCAGATTATGGTATGCTATGGTCTTTTATAATTTGTAAGCGCCGATGGTAAATTTAGTTTTTTTCCGGGACTGGTCATAGACATTTTGTAACATTTTAAACCTAATTGAGGGAATTTGTAAATTATTATATATAAAGGTGTTTCATGAAAATTCAAAATGTTTAAATTAACAAGAAGCCCAATTGATAAACATTTCATGTTAGATTATTCCCCTCATATAGTTCATAAATATATAAATAAATAATAAATGAGCCCTGTCTTGTTCATCATTTCGTGTAGTATGGCCTTAACCCTCTTAATATGAGATGAGACCCATATTCCAACAGTGGAATTGTAATGGGTTGAAAAAAAAAATGTAGTATGTGATATTAATAATTATGCATGCAGTAATAATTATGCATGCATTCATAGAATGCATGCATAATTATTTTAATATTTTCCTAATTTTTTAAATTAAAGTTTAGCATTCGATATTGATAATTTGATTTATTTCTTTCCTAATTAGGTACATATTACTTAACACAGAAATAAAATATTATTTTCGATTTAAAATAAAGAACATACGTATAATGTATCTCATTACATTGTAGCCGCCACGAACTCTTACAACGCTAATCATCGAGGAATTAAGTTAATTTAATTTGCAGCCAAGTATTTGCGCAACGTTGAGCAGTATGAACTTTTTCAAGTCCAGATTGTTGATAAATCTAGTTAGGGATTTACTGATATTACTTGTTAAGCAATTTCAGTCTTGAGTATTAATGAGCCCAAAAAATTAACATCGGTCATAATTATGGATTGAAAATAGTATTTACAAGTGTTTTCCTCATTTTATCGTAAGATGAAGTTGAAGAACCAAAACCAGAAATGGTGTAATGACAATATAAATGAATATTTGAACAATGATAACCTGGGGATAAAGATTTTAGTTTAAGTAATTCCAGTGGTCTACGGATTCGGATCATTAGCTAACAACTAATACTTTATGAAGTATATTTTTAAGAATAATATTACTCTTTTTTAACTTGAAACAGTTAACAAATCTGGAGACGAACACAAACGTAACTCCATGGCAGTGTTTGCATGGACATGGCTCTCACACTAAGCGCTCTAATAGCTACATATGCGACGTAAACAAATTTAATTGCACTTTATTGTTTTAGGAAACGTACGTACCTAGAATTGTTTTCATTCTAAGCATAGACACATGCCTCGTCAATATATATTGTATATAACGTCGATGGGTATAATATTTTACTTCTATATAGTTAAACAATTAAAAAATATGTACTTTCCAGAATAAATTCCACAACATCAGCCACAACTTGGATTGGCAAAGATTACATGTTTGTATTCCTACATTATAAATAAAAAATAATCAAGATGTCTCACAATTGTGCAATTATTTTTCGAGGATATTTCATAATGATGAGTAATGTAAAAACACACAGCAATGTAAAAAGACCTGAAATTTATAGCCATAAAACATGACCCTGAAAGTGATCATCAATAGAAGATTTTTTTCCCCTAGCATCACGCAGAGAAGGCAAAGAAAATATAAACCAATTACAATATCATGTAGGTACCTAATTGGGTACAGCTATTTATGTCGAGACAGAAATATAACCGATGCTGTCTATTATTTGAGTAGACAAGCGCAGTGAAACATTAAAAATATTGTTAATTTGCGAACATACTGTGCAGCTAGACAAATTAAACTGTTAGCCACCAACACCGATCAAAAAAAGAAGAAAAGCGAATTTAGAAAGGTTTTTTCATCTTTATGCCAAAATCACAGACGCATGATAATGCTAAAGAGAATTTAAAATTAAAATATACATACATATTTAAGAGCTAAGATATTAAATAACAGACACGTTATTAAAATTATTTTCACATATCACACTGGTTCTTATGCACACAAAAAACTATATAGCGTATTATTAATTTCAATTGAAAATGTATATAAAAAATAACATATTGTTAATAGGAAAATTGTGTAACGTGATGTAACCTAAAATCAATATGGTTTCTACGAATCTGTTGTTTTTGCATTCTAAACAAAACTGTGCGAAGTGTACACATAGTCACAATGATCAGCTAGAATAATAATATATTTAGTAGATACTACAACATAATTTTGTTTTAGCAAAACGACGGTTAGTCAACATCATTTGTTATGTGCGTTTAAAATCGTACTCGTGTTCCAAAAAACTAATGCAAATTTTTAAATTATATCGTTCTCAATCGTAATATTAATAATACTGATACTTCATTTGTAAAACACAAAATTGATTAATAAATATTCTAAGTCATTATTTTTCCGTAAAATTTTGCCAGACCCATTCCCAGCAATGGGACATGATTAGGATCGCAGTGACCCAACGACAGTTGCAACACCTTTTATGGATTTTGCAATGAAATAGGGCACCAAAGCTCTCAAAATATCCAGTTAAGTTCAGATTTCAAAATGCAACTCGAAAGAAAAAAACACAGACAAATTAAATAGACACATAAACTTTTAAGACCGTATTAGCTATTACAGCTGCTATAAACAAAATAAAATATATTATTATCGCATCGGACTAGCGGGGCAAAATACAATAATATGGTAATTTTACGATGCACATATCAAATATACGAGTATACATGTAGAAAAATTTTGCCAGTAGCGAATTAGCGACTTGTTAATTATATGGAATAGGCACTCATTGACCTCTAGTTTAATGGCAAGTGTGAGAATCTAAGTAAATTTTTTTATTTTTTATTTTGTCACATTATGACCATTGCTATTATGAACAATATAACCCAAATACAATACGAAGTTGTAAATATTATTGGATGGTCAGTTCCATTCACAGACGTAGTAGATAATGTTTATAATCGATTTTGTAACCATGAATAATATCAAAAGTAGTGCGTTTTAACGCTGACCCATAAGGAGAACTGGGTGTCAACGGAGTGTGTTTTCAATGTCACGAATTGAGGGTTGACCATACATTATGTACTTATAGAATACATATGTAGACAAAATAGCACATAGTACTATTTCTATGAGCGCACCCCACCGATTGTAATCTGGGTGAGGGGCGAGCGGTTGCACGAGCGGACCAATCGCTGTGCTCTCGTGACCAGAAAAGGGGGAGGAGTTTCGCACCCCTAGTTTTCTAGGGGTTAGTGTGCTTCCGCGGCCAACCTAGTTTGCCGTAAGTCTCCCCGCGCACCGCATGGCCCCCCGCATCTACTAATTTAGGGTTGATCAATCGGCTCCGCCGGCGGCAGTTACGTAACAGACACTAGACAAATTTCAGGCGAAGCGCAGTTCGTTGCCAACAGCGGTCAAGCCGCAGCCTTGGTAGCACACGTCTACGTGTCTAGTTTTAACAATAACATCTAAGCGATAACGTTATGCCTTTAAACCTTACCTATAACAACAACGTTCCATAAACAAAAGTGTTCACCAGAAGACAAGACGCGTAACTAATCAGGAAAACTGTCGTAGCGCGCGCTCGCTCGCTGTTTTTGTAGCGTTCCAACAGATGGCGTGCACGTCGCAGTTCGCATAGACTTCATTCTCAAAAGGTCTTCTATCTATTCGTAGCTGCTTTTAGAATTTATTCGTATAAACCTAGACGTCCTTGCAAGATTTTTTGTCATCCACATAACCAGTCAAACCACTCGCTGCATACATAAAAAATGCTACACCTACTTTATATTTAAATTACTGAGAAGTATTTCGCATCTGATTACAATTAACACATGCATACTTAGCGTCTAGTGTGACTTTAATAAAATATGTTTAAATGATAGTAATGAGAAATTTATTAAATTAGATTAAAGTCAATGATTTGTAATGAATGTCTTAAGTGTGGCAATTGGGTATTGTTTTGTTATTAATCAATCCACAAACAGAAGATAAAAAACACACAATGCAACCTGAAAATTTCATTTTCGTCTTACTATTTCGTCTCTCTTTTCTAAAGTTAGGTTAGAACAAGTACCACATTATAAATAGATTTGTCTAAACTGTATTTCACACTGAATTTGAATGTTTCAATACATTGCCTTGTATTTCTTTTAGTTGGTTATATTGAATATTTTTACTGGTTGTGGGAAGCGTGCTCTGCAATTATGGCGTAAACTTATCATGTAGAAACGTGTACATACCACATTGAAAAGAAAGACATAAAGTTACACCTCCATCTCAATGACTTATTTTAGACATGCGAACAGTTCAGAAGTTGATTAGCCTGATGTTTCAAATTATGCACCATACAACTTATGTGAAATAGCCTTCTTGCTAAAATACATAAATATTTTATTGCTACTCATCGTTACTCCTAATATTATTACATTTGCTGTCCAAGAGTCTCATATCGAATCGACATCGACAAGAACTATACATAAATGAAATACATTGATTTGGAAAATATTTGTAACAATTCCTAGAACAGCATGCAAATGAGCTAATCCTTAAGGTAGTTTCAGACTTATCGTGCTGAAGGGCTTGAGTAGCCGTGACTAAGTTACCCACAGCGAAACGAAGAACCAGCTAAGAGCCCGTCCTAAATATGGGCACTAGCTAGCTGGAAGTGGCGCGCTCCACGTGAGCCAATTTCCGGAGGCGACTTTAGATGTAAAATGTACCTATAATTCTGATAGCTCTGGTATATTTATTTTCGTAAGCAAGGACAGAGGCACTTGTCACGTGATTTTCGACTTCTAAAACTAAACAGCAATCATCTAAATAAGTGTACGATCTAGTCTACATCTCGCTTACGATCAGGTGATGTCGCAGTCAAAGCAAAACCTATACAAACTTAGATGTCATTGATTGAATCACGTGTCTAACTACTTTGATGTAATTATAAAGTTTTGAATTAAATAACAGCGTGTACACATAAGTAATATAATCTACACTATTATACAGATGTTAAGTTATAATGCTATCTCTACGTATTAAGGACTGTCTATATGTATA
>DWDT01002828.1:0-13151 GCA_018245595.1 Microceris scylla | reverse complement strand
GGACCAATATTTCCTGAGATTAGCGCGTTCAAACAATCAAACAAACAAACTCTTCAGCTTTATATTATTAGTATAGAACATTATGTATAATCACGTTCGGACTATTTTTGAGATTTTTATAATACAAGGCAACTAACTAAACATGGCTTGTTAGAGACACACACGCCTGCAAATTAGTCATGAGCAAATGTGATAAACGACTAACGACTTTTTTAAACGCCGAATAATACATAGACCGACCTCCCCAAAGGCTTACTTGTCGCGAGGCAATAAACGCTTAGTGAACACGGGAGCGCAATCTATTTACTTTGATGCAAAAGTTATCAGAGCCTTGCTTCAAATAACCTAATCGGTTCGTGTCATGAGTATAGTGTTGCAAATAAATACATACGTTACAACGGCAAATTAGTCACATGTATTTTCCAGACGTGCATATTCTATAGTCAAGCGTGATCATACCACAATACCGAATAACAAAAAAAGTAATTTCCAAAAAGAAACAAAAAATAGAAATTCGGATTTCTTACACCTCTTCACAAGGTTAGCCATTTGTGACATAATAAAAAGTGCTTTTAGCGAGGCTCAACTTAATGTAAAAGAAGTAAAAATTCAGCCGCTTATATAAATAATCGGATGCCACATATTGACAGTTATTATTAAATCTAAATTATGTAATATGGCTACATCAAGACGGGCGCGTAACGGTACGTCATCTATGAATTGGTTGGTCATTTACAAAATTATGTATGCCGAAACTAATTAAAGACTAGGATATCCCATAGCACCTCCCATAATTATGCGACCCGGACATCACGCGAACATACGTTGGAATTTTCGGTAACAGATGAGTACGTGACCAAAAGTATGCCAAAGTCACACTAGAAAAATCTTAAATATAAACTCAGTGCAACGATTCCACATTAAAAGAAGTTTAAAAATTTAAAAAGCCAGTTCAACCTGAAAAGTTTAAAATTCTTGAAACTCTAAAAGCGTAAAAACAAACTTTTCAGTGATCCCACATTAGAAAAACAGTTGAAATCGGCCAGTTCACAATAAATTCAATGTCCGCGTCAGGGGCAAGGCAGAGCTATTTGGAGCTGCAGTTACAGATTTATAAAATATTAGCCGACCCGGCGAACTTCGTGTCGCCTTACTACAAAATGAAATCTCGTTATTCCCGTGTAAATCCCGATCGCTCGGGAACTCCGGAATAAAAAGTAGCCTATGTGTTATTCTGGGTCTTAAGCTACCTACGTACCAAAATTCATCGTAATCGGTTCAATAGTATTTACGTGAAAGAGCAACAAACATCCATACATACAAACGCACAAACTTTCGCATTTATAATATTAGTAGGACTCTCCGACACGCGACCATCTCCACAAAGCCTACACTACACTTTGATCCCTACTAAGCCCAAGAAAACTCCTCGAACAAATACTTCTGCAACTGACTTCACAAATGGCAGCAGCACAAGGGACTAAATGCCTTTCTTGGTTGCCACCTTGTTGTAAAACTAACTATTTAAATCGTCAACATTAGCAAGCACATAAAGTACGGCCTTAACCCTTTTATTCTGAAAAGAGGCTCGTATCGGACACTAGAACGATAAAAACCTTGACGATTATGACATATTTAATTGTTGTGTATTCACCAAGTTCATTCGGGCTAAGTGGTAACCAAATATTATTATAAAATCCGGGAACATGCATGATATGGGAATGTATACAAAAACTAAAAGAAATAATTACTTATGTACAGAATCCACGTAAAGTCGGCTTGAATTGGCTCATCGTGTACACTCGGGAACAATACACCAGAAGTTACAAATGTACTGATACTGGTGACACGCGTGGTCAGGTGATTAGCAACCGTAGATTATCGTCGTTGTCATTTCTGAATGTTAACGCATAGGGTAGACAGAAAGGAGATGTCGTATTAAAGTGCATTATTACGCTGTTTGAGGATGTATGAAGAAGTATCTCAGGATGTCTTCGATTCGATTGATCGGATTCGGATTTTTATTGAAAAACTATTTGCTGTATTTTGATTCTTTTATTTATTTGCTGTGTTCTGATTCTTTTTACAAGCCTGAACTATCAACGAGACAGATGGACCACGCGCCGCCACGTAACGTGGCTACAGCTGTCTATTGCCAACTACTTGCAAGACCCAAGTGGACGTCAATGGGTTACCGGCTTTAAAGAAATTCTATTCAGTTACAATAGTTATGTTTTATAGGTAAATAGAAGCAAGGATAAGATAGCAAGGTGAGATGGCAAGTGGCCAATGAACGTGCGTGATTAGACAACGACGATATATTGATTAGTCGAATCTCTAGCGAGATAACTATAAGGAAGCGGAGCGGAAGAGATAATACACTTATGTTGTTAACATTGTCTTTATACTGGAAGAGAATCGTTGCGAAAAAAAGGATTTTTTTAAGAGCAAATGTTAACCATGCATGTTCCCGTTTAAATGGTACACTTAATAATAAATTATACTTAATACTAACGTCGATGTAAATGTTTTCAACAACTGGCAAATAAAACGAAACAATCATATGTTATACCTGAATATATAGAAAACATCACTCTTCACGGAAAAATCGAGAAGCAACTTGCTGGCATGACAGTTTTTTATAATATCCACTGCGGTGTGCGAAATTGGCCAACATTGAGCCAGCGTGGTGGACTCTTAACATTAAACTTTCTCATTACGAGACAAAATACGTGGCCAAGGGTGAGAGGGACACACAAAGAGGATTGAATGTGATTCAAAATGTAGCAAACAAAGTGATCATCCCCGCACAAGTGATTATGATAAAAAGTCTCCGTCTCTTCACACGTGGATTTTGTTAGAATATCCAGTGACCGGAGATTGTTTTCCGCTTTTCGATAGAAATCATTAACGGCGGTACCAAATCGAAACGCGCCGTAGGATTTCTCATCAGCAGTTTAACAGTTTCTTTGAAAATACTTCCTTTGGTTTTGATAATTTTTTAGTTGTACATTCTTTAATGTTCTCTCCATGATGAACAATTTTATATGCATAATATTCAAAAATACTGTCGTCGCTTATTTATCACTAATCATTAATTAGCGGTTTTTCGGAAATTTGAGCATCAAACATTAAATGTGAACGGCACATACTGTCCACTGCCGTCCGTTCACTAATTCTATGCGATTTGAAATTCGAAATGTGTACGAGATTCAATGGACAGGAGTCATGGGGAGTCATGATTGTACGAGCGAGCAGAGGTTGAATGATTATGCATGTGGTCAGAACAAAAAGAACAATATTGCGGTAATGAACTCGATACATATTAACGAAATCATTCTTCAATGAGTAGTTTAATGAACAACCCAAAATTTCACTTTTTTTATGAGAGCAATGAAAGTTTACGATAACCGAAATATTAACTGTGGTTAATGTAAAAGCGATATAATCGCACAGGAGTGTTAAAAAGGTTAAACAGTTATTCCTTGAAGACGCTTTACCCTCGAGTTAACATACCGCATGTGTTCTTAGTAACTAGAACACTAGATTAGAGAAGTGGCAGACGAGTGACGACTACGCCTCAAAACACACTTAATCCTAATTTCCAACATTAAAAACAAGCCGAATGTATACGATCACTTTAGTCTTTTCTTTGCATCCCTTAAATCTAAACATCGATAAATTCTAAACACTGATACAAATACAAATATTTGAGAGCGCGAGAAGCAAACACGCTTGCTTTCAGGGAGGGCTCTGCTTTGAGATAACAAAAAGTAAATAAAGACTGTAGCTGAGCCTTTAAAATATTGAAGCTGAACATTCAGCACGCATTACCTACAACGAATAAAAATATTAGAAAATTTCTAGTCTATTAAATTATTCCAGGCCATAAATAAATGCTTTTTTGAACATATTAATAATAATGCTTGCGTAGAAGACTGGATAGTCTGGATAGTCTGGATAGTCTGCATGGTACCGAAAATTGTCTTTTAACAAAATTGCATAAGTCGCGCATGTTTTTCGGGACAACACGCCTAGTTCCCATCCTGGCTCATTCTGCCTCAACCTGGATGCAATTGGGTGCTCATGAAACAAGACCTCGGTTAAGTTGCAAACAAGTCAGGCTATCCCGAAAAAATATACTTAAGCTAAGCCGGTACATAATTAAATCATACATATAAACACATAGTTAAATTGTCTTTCGGTTAGTACAAAAAAGGACTAAATCTCATTGAAATGATTCGATAATCTTAGGAAGAGATAAAATATCCTTAATTTGTACATCTACCACATATGTATTTATAGTCTCTAGGTTAGCTAAACATTTTTAAAATATATACCGTCACACTAGCGATTATTGACCGTGACTGCGCGAAGTGGGTTGGCGGACATGTCGGAACAGAATTATTCCTTACAATAATATATTGTTGCAGTAAAGTTGGTAAATAAGAAGACAGGGCTGACCTTTGTCACCATGATCTATAAAAAGTTACATACTAAAAAAACAACCAGCACGATGGCAAATCTTAGGAATATTTATGAAATATTGGAAATGGAAATGCAAATGGATACCTATTCCAGTCTTAGACACGATAATAAATCGCTAGTATAAAATTTCATTTTAAAAGTCACAAAAATATAGCTATAGAGAACTAAATTATACGTAGTGAGATAATACTGTAACGATTCTTATAATAGTAGACACAAATATTTTAAACACTTACACATACACTTTAAATACGTGAGTATATTACATTTTTCACATCCATTAAACTGATTCACCATTTCGTAATATATATTTATAACGTAATTTTTTTCCTCAATGACAAACTGATTAAATAATTTTTGGCAAATGTTTGTAATATATATTAAAAAATTGACCAAAAATCATACATGTGTATATGTGTGCGTGTGTGCGTAGATATAGGAATGAAACATTTTTATGACAAATTATCGTATCTATTATTTTGAGAACGATAGGAATCGTAAGAAATGGTGATATCAGTTTTGCATAGCTGAAAGTACAAATAGACAATACATAAAGTTCAGGAGATTCCAGAAAGAAATAAATAATACAAAAAAACCGTAATCATTAGTAAACTTAAAGACCCATGATGGCAACTACGTTTGACCTTCGAGAACTGTTACTGTAATATGAATAAGCGTTTAAGTAGCGACATCTATTATAAAAAAAATTAAAGTTACAATTAAAATTTAAAGTTAATAAAGTCAAAGAAATGATCATAAAGGGAAGAGGATATGTCAAAGAATCGTTCGATCACCAAAAAGAACGACGGGCAGGTCGCTGATGAAGGAACATTTTATCATGACATCTTGATATCATGACATGTTTAGAAGTTTAAAATATCATTCTTGATCATCACTATAACTTTTTCCTTTCGATTCATTCCATTTGATCTTTTCTTTATTCAACTTAAGATGTCTGCAAATATTTTTTGGTGCTTTACTTGGCAGTATTAAATAACTTAATTAAATGACTAGGAAAAATAATTTGTATTCCAAGCGCACCAACATTGGCCACAGCGTATAACTTAAAACAATGTTACGCACTCAAAAAAATGACGGCAGTCAACATCGATCTAACAAATGTATAAGATGAATCGCTAGCAGGTTGCCGCGTAGAAAACGTTTTAAAGGGCTCGTCTTTAAAACATTTCTGTCAGTTTCATATTAAAATCACTGACAGTCACGTAGCCTTACATCCGTCAAATTTTGATTTCGCTGCCGTAATTAAAATAAATCACTGTTGTTTAACTAAATGTTGTAAAAGAGTTTGTTTTAAAAACTCAATCATTTTTATATCTGAAGTTGACGTCATCCTCAAATTCGTCGTCTTCTGTATCTGAGTCTACTTTGTTGTGCATATTCCTTACAATATTGACTAGATTATCATCTTGCACGTCTTCCTCATCAGAAGACGTGTCAATTGAGTCCACGTCATACACAATCCACTTACGAATTCCGCCATCTTTAGTGAGTGTCAGCCAGTTCCTGGGTAACAATTTGTTGAACTTCACTAGTATATACTGACCCTTGTTAGAATGAGACGCCGACGTTTTGTCGATAACTCCGTATAATTCCAATTCAAAGCCATAATTAGTATCATTCACTGTTGCAGCAAACTTCAATTCTCTATCGCATATTTCCATATTATAGATCTCGACGCCAATTAAGTGTATTTTCATCATTACACTTGTCTGAGTCTGTCTCCAGTTCAATTTGGGCTTCCTCAATTGATATTGCTCAACGTCTGGTTGGTTGATTGGTTGTACTTTTTCCATATGAGTCGGTGACAGCGAGGGTTCTGGCGATGAGAAATCATCAGAATCTAATTCATTCGTTGCGTTAGGGTTTACTGTTACAAGTTGAAAGTGTCGTGGTACTTTATCTATGTTGTTAGCGTTATAGCCTAGGTCTATTGGCTCAGATCCACGTCCGTCATTAAACTCTGCGTTTGCTAATGTTGGTAAGTGAGGTTGTCCATCGTGTGTCACGCTTTCATATACTGGTTTAAAAATATCCACCAAGTCATCACCCATATTCACGTGCCACCTATCTAAATCATCTGAACCATCTTCGCTTCCTACCAAGGGCACCGATCGTATTGGTTTTGATAATAAAATATTTGACACTGGCAGATTACGAGCACTCGAGTAAGAGTTTGCCGAATACTTTGATACTCTCTCCCAATCTTCTTCCTCTTCCTCTTCATCATTTGATTCGACCTCGGCCTCTACTTTAGGTTTGATAAAATCTAGATATTTTACTTCTTCTTCTACCTCTTTTGCCAAATTTAAATCTATCATAGCTTGATTTATAACGAGGTCTTCGTTGCCATAAGTATCTATTAGAACAACACCGTATTTGTGCCCACCAGTAAACTGTGCTGATTCTTTCGTAAAATACTTCACAAAGAGCTGTTTCAAACCACCGTAATTACTTTCGAAACATTTATCGAATAGCCAGTTTATGGCGAAATTCGTCCACGTATCACCCGGCGGTTTTACGCTTACTAAACGACACTCAATCGCTTGGAAAGGCATTTGATTTATAAGTGAATCGTCAATGGGCATTAATTTATCTTTGGTCAACCACAGCCATTCTCCTTGATCTACGAAGAAGCACTTAATTTTTACATCATTTATGTCATCAATTCTAGCCCTTCTAAAGATCGCATCATCGGGATATTCAGCCAAAACAATATCGTCCTTCTTAAACTTTTCTATTTTAGTAGTGTTGCTAGCAACATATTTTTGAATATCCTTGATTAATGTCTTCATACAATCCTCGAACTTTGTAAGTCGCACAAAGAACGTATCGGGATCTTCAGCACATCCGAAATAAACCGTAGTCATATCGCGGCCTAAGAAGGCCCAATTTATGAGAGGTACATCGTTTATTGGCTTCGCAATTTCGTTTTCCGTATTTTCTACAGATTTAATTTCCAATCCGGCACTTCGACAAAGTTCCACAAGTTTAGATATGTGATCTGGATTCACTTCAGCGTGCTTTTGAAGGAGTTCGCGTTTCACGTTACATATAACGACTGTTTCGTTTAAGGACTTAAGATCTTGACATGCCTCAAGAGTGTCAACAAATATGCAGTTTCCTACAGTCAAAGCGATTTGTCCTTTCATATATATATTATCATTTTCGACGATACTCTTCTTTAACTGATTTCGTGCAAGCTCTGAGAACACGATATCTTTGTCTCTGGGTTGAACATTTGCCAGTCTGACTTGCACAACATACGTATCTAAATCTTTTAAATCATCTGGCAAGTAGTACAGGTTCGTATCTGTCGTCGTATCAATTAACTCCTCATCAATCATATTTATCAGAACGTTTTTAGGATTACCTCTCTCATATTTATTTAATATTCTTATCACTTGACATCTTACGAACAAATGGCTGCTCAAAGAGACTGCGCATATATCTCCCACTTTCGGAATGCCAAGCAAAATCCTATTCTTCGGACTCGAAAAATGCACTCCTAATTTCATTGATATGTTGCTATATGCTGGGGGATATTTTAAATAGGTGCCAATATCAAAATTCGCTATCAATCTTGCTGAATATAGAGTAGCTGTGTGGTAATGAAGAATTTTAAATGTAACTACTCCTGACGTGGGCATCCATTCTTTAGGTTTGTCGTAATCTTTATGGATCGTATGCCGATTTCTACAGTTATATAGGTCCGGACAATCCCCCAAACTCAAAAATGTATTGCAAAGCGGAGAAAGATTCTCAGCTTTTTTCGCATCATTTTTAGCTATTACCGTTGCACAGATACCATCAATAAACTCGGGAATGTTATTCCTACAGCGCTTAACGAAATTTATTATTTTCGGAAATTGTTCCACATTACCATCTTCCAAAAGGATCAATATTTTAACAGCCTGATTGTCTGTCTTGAAAATCGATGGGTAACTTTCGTTGAGAGTTGCGAAACGCCTACAGAATGTCGAATATAGCGATGGCATAGAATATTGCACCAAATAGTGGGCATTCACAATATTCATGTGGTACAAATTGCTGTCTCGGCATATGAGTACGGGAGCCGTCATGGGCTCTCTGAATTCTCGCCATAACATACTCAAATTATATAAATCTTGCACTGTCATATTACTATTTGAAGCAAAGACGAAGTACTTAGCTGCCTGTATAGTTCTATTTAAAAAATCTACTTCCTCATCTGAATCGCAAACCACGACGGTTCTTTTTGAGGGATCAACGTCTTCTAAGAATTCCATCAAGAGTTTCAATTTCTTCTCCTTCTTAACATAACTCACAGTCATATTGGCCCTCGCATATAAGACACACTCTTGGAAGGCACCAATGCAAACTACCGTATCCGGTGCTTTCTTAGCGAGAGGCTCCATAAACTCGCACCATATTCGTGATGCAACAATGTATTGTACTTTTAGCTCTTTGTTTACTCGCGATTTTAACATGTCCTTCACTTTGTACAGACAAAATTTTAGTTCATTTGGGTACACTTCAGACAAGCGCTCGCAGTCGTCGAGGACAAAGGAAGCAAGGCGGCGCAAGTCTACACCAAACTCTGGTACTTGTAATAAGCGAACTAGCGAAGGCGCTGTGCTTATCAATAAATCGCATCCGTTAAGTAAAGTAGTCGCAATGGCAGTTTCATCATGACCGAAATAGCATGAAACAACTTTCTCACTACATCCAACTAACATTTTAGCAATCTTTTCTATTTCAGATACAGATTGCGACGTCGCACAAACTATGATGCTAATTGGACCTACGCTGTCGCAGTCCGAGTCTACCTCACTGCTATCAGTAACTAAACGACATACGGCCGGCAAATAACCCATAGTCTTACCACTTGAAGCAGATCCGATCATGAAAACGCTATAACCTCTAAGAATGGACGACCATGTGATGGTTTGCATCATCATGGGCCGGCAAATATGCATATTTTTAAGTACCAAGCGAATATGTTCGCTGAAATTTATATCCCGGTAAAGGCAGGTCGGTACAAAACGCTTATTCATTTTGGAATGTACCATCATAATTGGTGTGACCAAATTATCCACAAACACAGACATATTAGAGTCAAAATTCTGGAACGGATTGGCATTTACTGCTACCTCTGAACATGTATTTACTATATCTTTACATGTGTCAGCAGCAGGTGTATTAGTTTTCTCTGAATTTTCATTAACATCCATACATTCAGAGATACTTTCATCTGTGGTGTCATCCTCTGTAGTAGGTTTAAAATTCTTTGCAGTTTTATCTTCTTGGTTCGATGTGTCTTTGTTTACTTTATCCGAAGTATGAGATGCACATCTCTTATTTTTAGCCATTTCTTTGTGCAGTTTCAACCTTTTCTCCCATGATGACGAACTCGATGATATTGTATCTTTCCTGTCACTTCTATGTCTCGTATGCTTGTTTTCGTAACTGCAACTTCGTACAGGATCTTTATCATTTACTTCCACACTTGTCGTAGAATCTGCATCACCATTATTGCGCTTAGATGAACCTTCTCCATTTTGACCTGTTAAATTTTCTTCGTCATATAAATGTATGGGCGGTACTCTACAATTTAACTTTGTTAAGTCGATCCCTGGGGGTCCAAACGCCGTTTTAGTTCCTTTTTTGACATTGCCTTTCTTACCTTTCTTTTTGGATTTTTTTTCTGTAAGAAAAATAAATATTATATAATGTTACATTAAGTAACAGAAATTCTTATTTAATTTAATAAAAACCGAACATTTTTGAATATGTAGAAGACTTACGTTTCGGAGCAGGCGGCACTTTCTTATCAGATGCAGTTGATGGGGCTTTGTGCTTCTTTTTAAGTTCTTTAACTTCATGGTTTAACTTTCGTTTATATTTACTCAAGACATCAAAAGTCTCTTTTGATTTCCCTTCATCAGCACATTTTGCCAAAGCCTTTTTTATTATATTGCCATGTTTCGATCCCTCTAATTTATGTTTATTAATTATTGACGAAGCCATTTCTTTAGTGGTTAGAACCGATTCATCTTGTTCAACTTTTTTTTCTTGCTTTATTGTGATTGGGGTGTTGTTTGTAACTTGATTTTTTCGTGTAGAATCAGCCTGAACTGCATCACATTGTTGACTTTTACTCTGTTGTACTGGCGTAGTTTTGATTTCAGCTTTCAAATCTTTTTTACCTACTTTGCTTTTTGAACTTGAGCTGCTTTTGCCTTGAACCACCTCATTTTTAACTGTGTGATTTGGTTTAGAAGATGAGCTTTCAGGTTTTGCAGATTTTACTAGCCGTCCTTCACCAGAGACGTATTTTGCTTGTTTCTTTTCGTCCGTAACATTCTTCGCAGTCTCTTTTTTTCCTGCGTTCGATGTAGAAGCTTTAGGCTGTGTATCTATAACCATACTTCCTTTCAGGGAACTAGAACATGATTGTTTCATATCAGATACATTATTCTTTGGAATTTCGTTCTTTTCGGCTTTAGTATTAGAGACTTCGGTCTTAACTTCCACTGGCTTTTCTTGAATGGATGCCGAATTTGATTGTGCAATTTCATTTGTAGCTGTTAGGTACTCTTTGTGTTTTACAGTAGACGTGGAATTTTTTGATTTCCCAAGTTTAAGGAATTTTTCATGTTTGGCTACCAAATTTGATGTTTTTTTTGGAACCTTTCCAACTTCTGAAGCAGTAACACTATTTATAGAAGTTATAGCTTTATGATTAGCAACTGGTTCTTTTGTATCAGTAACAATATTGAATTGCTTTATTTCACACATATCATTTTTTATAATTTCATTATCGTCAGATGTACGTTTATCAGATGTCCCAGGTTTGATTACCATTTCTTGAGCAGATAAACAAGTTGATTGTTGAATATGATTTGCATCTTTTTTTAGGATTTCTTTACGGTCAGATGTAGACTTGCAAGTTTGGGTTCTATTAGGCTTAATTAAATTATCTCGAGTCGATACCAAATTCGACTGCACAGTTTCATTTGTGTCTTTTGTTGGGCTTTTTTTATGTTCAGGAGTAGAGGTACAAATTTCAGATCTATCCAATATGACTGAATTTCCTTGAATAGATTCAAAATTTGACAGCTGAACTTCTTTTGCAACTTCTTTAGAGACATTTTTATCATTGAGAGTGGACGTTTCAGAACAAGAAACATCAAATTGATCTGAAAGTAAAGATGGGCTTGAGGATTTCTCTGGTCTTTCAAATAATCGCTGTTTTGAATCAGATTTCCGCCTTGACTCATTTAGAAGTCTTTTAACTAATTGTTCTTGTTTTGAAATTTTCCTACCAGTCTTGCACATAATTTTTTTCAATATTTGTGCCTTATGTGCATCTGTTTTGTTCGAGATTTTTTCAGGATATGGTGTCGTATTTGTGTCTAAAAAGGGCTTAGTCGATTCTGCAATGTTTTGCTGGTTTTGAGTCTCAAGATTGTCAGGAGATTCTGGGATACATTTAATTTTTTTTGATTTCAAAAGCTCTAGTTTCTTCTCAACAGGAGTTAGTTCCTTTTTGTTGTTTACCTTTCTCGTTGTACCTCTGCCTACTGATCGTTCATCAACTCCCTTGCAAAGTTCTAAATCTTTCCTTTTGTTTTCCAATAATGTTTTCACAAGCTTATCATGTCTACTAAAATTTGTCGTTGTCAGGGCTCCCTCAATATCTAAAGAGGCTCTGGATACTGATGTGTGTATTTTGACAGGTGTATCCCAGTATCGTGCTGGCTCATTGTTATTTCTGTAATATTTTTCTAGTTGTTGAACCACTTCTTGAGTAGCAGCACTGTTTAGTTTGGTTATTATTCTTCCTTCGCTGAGGTATTGATGAAATAAACAGGCATCGTAAGTGGCAAACCCACTGGTCCTAAGCATTTTCGATAGTGATTTAGATCTTCCATCTGATGTCTTAATTATCAAATCACCAAATGTGTGGACATTGTCATCAAATATGGATGATCTATGGACAAAAAAAGAACCATTAATTACTAATGTTGCATAGTCTGTAATCTTGCTTATAAGTGGCATTTAGATAAACGATGTGGAAGATCTGTCTATCCAAGACAATTTATTAATCATGAGATACATTGAAACCATGACCATTGAAACAATCATTTATGAATAAAGGAATGACATAACATTCAGATTTCCCTTTTATGTTCTGATATCCAATATCTGAGTGTACACACAAAAGAACAGTGAAGATGAACAATATGTTAAAGGAAAATCATTTACATTTAATACTGAAACAATCTCATCAATCCATCACTATTGTCTCTCATCAAACAAAATCGCAAGCAAGCTGGTAATAGTTACAATTTACAGTTTTCCAATAAACATGTTTGACCAATCTCTAACAGGCCCACAGAAATAGGTCAATTATCATTAGGTACTTCAATTAATGTTGCATGTCAATAAAACTGTCCTTTGTTGGTAATTAGCAACAGTAGGTACTGAAGAAAAGACTGTTCACAAATTTATCAGAAGTAAACATCATGTAATCCCCCAGGGGTAAGCAGAGGAGTATAGTCCACACTCAAATTTCACCAGCTATGTTTATGCTGGGGCATGTTGGGACATTGCATAGGTGGTGAACCTTTTGCCCTACACCAAACAAAAATCCTGATTCT
>DWDT01002827.1:0-13152 GCA_018245595.1 Microceris scylla | reverse complement strand
ATACATACCGTTCCAAATGTATTGATTTAACAGTACTTGTCGTCTTTTTATGGTTGTTTTAATAGTATACCTAATAATGGAACGACGTCCGTTATATAATAGGTCGAGTCATATTATATTATGTAAAATGTTAATTCTCATTCACTAACCATTAATAAATTTAAATTTCTACGGAAAAATCAATAAAGTTGTGTGTAGTCTGCCAACTCATACGTGTCCAGGGTGGCAGACTATGGCCTTAACCCTCTCATTGTGAGAGGAGACCCATATTCCAACAGTGGGTCGTTAAAAAAATGGATTTGACGTCAATTTACCAAACGTAAATTTTTGAAGAGTGAAGACAATATAATAATTATAAACATAATATAATGTGAGGAAACTTGCACACCTTAGAGTCCTCCATGCGCTCTAAAACTGTGCCAATAAGCATTCGGCTAACATTTCAGACTATGCTTTAAATGGTGATGCGAAGAGAAAAATAAAAATAATCACAGTTAAAAAACAGAGGTTGATGAATTGCCCTAAAATGTAATATAAAAGATAATACAAAACACAAAAAAAAAATTAGAGACCGTATCGCGAAGCCCGCTGCGCTAAGCAGTGACAGTAAAAACATTTATAAACGTATGACACACGCAAGTTAACCTAAGCCCACGTATGCGCACGGTATACGCCGCATTAAATGATAATATCGCGTCTCGGGATAATGGCCGTCATAATCTCCCCTTGTTTATAATTTCGACGTTGTCTTAATAATACCTAATATCGCTGCCAGCGATCATATGGCAGCAGTGAGAGGAGATGTTGAATGTGAGGATAATGATATTGAATAAGATATATGAGTTGATACGTTAACACAAATAGTAATTGGATTATTTTTAAAGCTATCATAACGGGCAACAGGATCTATTTAAATAAGCAGTTATTGTGTTTGATACATATTTAATAAAGAAAAATTAAACTGAATATATCTAAATATTAGTCGCCAAATACCTTAAAGAGCTGGCGTTGCCCGACTGGTCAGACATGGCAAATAATAGGGAAGAATGGCGTACTTTGATGTCGGAGGCCAAGGTCCACTTCGGGTCGCTGAGCCAGCGTAGTAAGTAAGTAAATAAGTAACTAAATATTAAAATGACAAAAATGTTTCTATGACCTAATTGTCAGCATCTCTCTCTAAATAATCCACAATCAATTACGGCCTTAAGATATTTAGTCTACATTGTGATACGTTTTGTTATCATTATTGACTCCATTCCATTTTTAGTTTCTACATGGCGCGCTATTTGCTATAGTTTTACATTTTTAAGTAGCTAAGCTGTTACGGATTTGTTCTCAGCGGTCGAGGCTTTTGAACCGGCACGTGCTAGTAACTTCATATTATGTTAAACAGGATTTATCCACGGGAAGCTTGGACGCAATTCTTTTCCATTACCGGGTGGAATTGTGCAGGTCTTAGCGACTTGTTTTATCGCGGTGGATAAGAGACACGCGATTCATGAAGCTTATAGGACAAAATATACACTGGCTGATATAAGAGTGTCGCAACCTTAATTCATATACCTTGAGGGCTTAAAAGATCATCACGCTAAAGATTAGGAATTTCCTAGAATGGATTCCGCATGTGTGTTAACACTCATTTGTTTAAGACACTAACAAGGACCTACAGCTGTCAAATCGTTACTATCTTTAAGATTAATTTGGAGGTATAGTAATCAGTTTTCATCTAAGAAAATGTGATTTAATATTGGTAATATTTCTTCGTATAACTTCCAATTCGTTGCTGGCTGCAGTGAAACAGGTACTTTACCCTAGATTGCGCAGGTCTTGCCTTATTACTTGTTCCTTATTCTGTATAAAGGATTCTGCTCTTGAAGCTCAGGCGGGAATGATTAATGATTCAGTGCTTTAGTTGCTTGTAACCTCAAAGGATTCAACAATTTCTCTTGGTTTTTCTATTCAAGTAACGGAGGAAAATTCTTTGTCCGGTGTATGCAATGAGTGTTTTGAGATTATAATGAGATTCGACAATAATTACCGGTATTATTGCTGCAACTGTTAACAGATGAATCATTGAAGGACATATTACTTCATCAAATTAAAACATTGCTGCAATTGCTTTATCACAAATATCATATTGTCACGTTCAGGTGTGCACTAGCTGCATTGCATCAGTCGGTGGCACACGAAGCCTCGTGACGTGCAACACGGATACACTCGGCACGGCTCCGCATTTACAAACTCCAGCACTTAGTGTTCGCGTGAGCTGCAGCTATAAAGTATGATTGTATCGTTTCAGGAACAAAAGAACATATAAGATTTTTGTTGATACAGTAATGTGTTCTATTCTATGTTACCTGGAAGCTTCGTATTTCAGGTGATTCCCGCCAATATTCTTCTTTTATGAGTTATCACATCTATGCCCTAATGTGTCCACAAATACTTCTTCTTTCCACTTACTCATCCTTTCTCTTACATTTTTCTCTGCGTTTTTCCAATCTTTATACAATCAATTAACACAATCAACATACGCACGAGACGACATGATATGCAACAAGCTACACGGAACCACTTCGACTGAACTAACTTCAGCACGTCCCAGTCGCGTGCGGTGCAGCTATAAAGCACGATAAAACCCTACAACAAAACACACAAGGCTGTTATTTGTGGGTCGGATTGCCTTAAATAGCTCAATTTTCAAACTAGCAACGACGCTTTGAATGAATCGATATAACGAATCGACATAAAAATTTTCATAGTCACATTATACTGTTAGATATGTAAATATTGTACAGGCCGAGAAAAAACAAGGCTCACCTGTCTCCAACAATTTTATTAAATATTTACTTACGAGTAAGTTTGTAAGACGTATGAAAAGAGTAATAAATGTAGCAGAAACACCTTAGGTTTGTAAGAATAGAGATATTCGGCACTAGGTACGTAGAGAGTATTCTCTACCTACCATATACGGGACCTGATGTGACAATATAATATTAAAGTATTTTCGTGCAGCTTATATACGATACGAGTAAGGTCCTCGTATTGATATGAAATCGCAGCCATGGATTCCGAAGTGGCGGATAAGCTGGCGGCATATTGCGGGATTATGTTCGAGAGCAGTGTATCGAGTTCCCGGCTGACCCGGTTACTACAAGTGGATACAAGTTTTCGAACACTTATGTAATGATTTATTTCCTGCAGCTTCAGAAAACAGGAGAAATTTTAGTAGACAAATAAGAAATAAATTTTTGAAAATAGACAGTAAGTTACGTAAAATAAAACAGCATTCAGTCAGCTATCATTCAATAGTTTCATTAACTGTTTCTCTTGTTATTACGGAGTGAATTTATTAATTCCAGTCTCATCTAAAAATTGTGCAAAATAATGGGACGCAATTATAAGTAATGAAACTAAAATGATTTACATGTTACTATTGCATTATCACATTAGGTATTTTATGTAGTAAGCAAGTGTACTGAGTACCAAAGAATTTTGTTATCAAGAAATGGCAAAATACGCTATATTCAGGCACAATATTATGACAACTTGTTACTTGTATTATTTACATTCAATAACAAAATATTAAGATCACACGACTGACACGTAATTACCAGTAGATACATGGCATTAGCTTCTATGTACTTGAATATTGAAATGCACTTTCATACTATTTATTATCATAACCAGGCGTCCTCATCCTCTGGTGAACCGGCCTCGCCTATAGTATGCAACTGAGCTCTATATTCAACTCTTCGCATCTTTTATGCAACTGTATGTAGATAATAGGATGTTTATTTATCGGTTATTCAAAAGAAAACAATGTCAAGAAATAGCATAAACAAGAGCCATGCACACGCCCCGGAAATGTAAATACACGAAATACTTCTCCGTTACACCTTGAAACTACGACAACACTGTTACTTGCTGCTCACGAAACGAAACAGCATTACTTACTTACGGCTTACGATAGAAAAATAAAGTACACGCGTTGTTATATTTTCCCCTTGGTAAGAGAAAATATCTTTATTACAGCATGTAGAATATAAACAATACCTACGAGATACACGGTTAACCCTTTCTATCGTATATTTCGGATAAACACATCTTAGAGAAACGCGAATAACAAATTTTCATACGGATGGGAACAGCTAGGGCAAGCGTTTCAGTCTGCGCTGGCGAAAGCGTGTCGCGAACATCGCTATCTGCTAAAAAACAGTATCCACTATTTTTAACACTTTTAACCCTTTAACTGTTCCTTTATTGGACTCGGGTATCTTTTCATAAACAGGAGGGTTAAGACATATTTATTTTTATTGCAATGTCTATCCTGTGATTATTCAGTAAAAAATATCTTGTATGCAAGTAGCCTACAGGTTGTTAACAGGTGATTAACGTACGGTCATTGTAATTAAACATGTTTATCACCATTATGCCTAAAGAATATAACGACGTTTTACATTCATATTCTCACACTAGCACTCCCCGTGGTGTGCCTTAGTCATATCTGCAAAACAGATACTTATATTTGCCTTCATATCCATCACATACATATACCTTAACTTATATTTGGTAAGCCGGTTCTGGAATCCGGGACCGTCTGCAAGATGTACTAAAACGCTACGAAATTTCATTCATGTTGATATTTCGATAACTTCACGCCGACGCTACACATTCATATCTATGCTTACCCACGAACAACGTATATTTCGTAGCGCGAACGAATTCGGCCTATAAAATTTTATTAGTCGAAAATGAGGGTAGGGAGCGTGCGGGAAATTAAGCGTTCCTGCAACACTTTTGTGTAGAAGTACTGTAATAAAAGAACTAGTACTTTAGATTTACTGAACTACATATGTGCTTCAAAGCTTTTGTTCCCTCTAAATTGAGACTAAAAGACTTGACATATTCTATGTTTACTTATTACCCTTACTGTATTACCACAAGTATTCTCGTAGAGTCAAATGAATGTTTGAAATTATGATAGAGGTTGTGTTTTTTCATTACAATTTTCGAAATTGTAGGCAAGAAAAATAAATAAACAATGAACCCGATATATTTTAAGGTGACACAAAGAGATTATGAAATATTGCGAAGATAAGTAACGTACTCGTATCTTTGACTGACTTCAGTTGGTGTCATTGTATTTTAAAAACATTTATGTATTGTGTCTGTTAACCACTCAAAGTTAAGTGAACCGCACAGCCACCATCTAGACCTAGAATAATATACAACCAACCACATTAATTCATCACTCTCTCCGCTGGGAGTGCTGCCGCATGTCCTACCCTTTTACATTCATACAACTCATATATCTTGTATATAAGGCTTACTGTTGTTTTTCCTCAGGGGTTAAACGCTGATATAGACTAACCGCCATTCGGAACTTTTCCCGACCTTCTAATACCACCTCCATCTTCATCTGTCATCATTCATCATCTTTCTTGACTAAGGGAAAAGTGTAGCCAAAGAATCACATACATTTAAATAATATTTATTTATGCGATACACAATGTGTATTATAACACATCTTTGATTACCTGTTTCTTATCGCTACTTGAGAAAAATTAGAAAGTAACCATAGAAAAACCTTCTTCAGATAGAAAAATATTTTTAAAGCGAACTGAAAGACGACTGTCTCGTTGGTTAAATGCTTGGAAGCGCGATATATACATTTAAATTATTACGGTTACACTTAATTAACGACACTGAACCACCGACCTGTTAAATTACTACACAGTTTGTGTTGCATGTTTGTCTGTAAGCTTTTGGTGTTATGGGCCTCTAAATATACATACTCGTACATGCTAATTATACTGAAATGAAAGAAAAGTAATATTATTATTAAGTCTTACAGAACGTCTTCGAAACAATATTGACGGTAAATATTCATTGTTATTATCATCAATATTTTTATCGTCCCATGATGGACATGGGGCTCGTTACAAATTACAAAGTATTAACGTCATTAATTTCACACGACTAAAAACATCATGGAAAACTCGAAGTCAAATAGATTACCTCACGATATTATTATTCCCTGTATAACTACAAGTAACATCATAACCGACATGTACATTAGAATTCAACTCTATATTAATCATTATTTTTAGACTAACATTTCAATAATATAGCTTCATTAGCAGATAAACGTAGGGTTTTATTGTACGTAGAGATAATTTACGTTTCTTAGACGTTATTTGAATGAGTGTCTATGTAAGGAAAGAGAAGAATGTAGGAGAAGCACATCAACTTTGTCAAGCTAAGATATATTTGAGATTCAGTGTTCTCTGCCTACCACGTAAGGGACCTAGCCTAGTAATATAATAATAGTATTATTATCTATTCAAGTTTCCCTCATGCATTATCAAAGTTTCGTTTCCCCCTTGCACGAGGATCGTGCTGTTTTTTCTAGAACCCTCATCTCGTTTTTTGCTGTTGGAACTTCACTGTTTATTGTTTTTAACATCGACTCTGCAACGCCAATATTAGTTTATCTTCTTTATATTAAAATATCGGCTTTGTTAAGCTTAAAATTTCCGCTAGTCTTATAAGATTGTAATAACATTTCAGCAGACGACTTCCGGGAAATAATAGATTCTTATTAATATAGGTACTTGCTTTTGCCCGCGACTTCGTTGCGTGGAATAGTTCCTTTGAGCAGCATTTTGAATTTTTTAGTATACTTCATTTGCATCTCGCCACCGCCCCGCCACAATAAATAGAGGCATAGTAAACATAAACAGGTTTGTTTGGTATTTCATATTAACTTTCATCTACTATGCCATCCCTATATACCTACGTAGTAATTTCAAAACTGCTAGATCAAATATTGATTTACTTCTTACTCGTATTAAGTGCCTAAATACAAAGTTTCGTTATATTATTATTAGCTATGGCATGGATGACCGAGATCGACTAATATTAGAAAATATTTCAATATTAGAAAATATTTTACTAAGAAATTAACAATGATGGCACCCAACTGTGACTGTGCGCGGTCGTGTGCGATGCGCAAGAATTGCTTCTGGAAAGGACCGTAACTAAAAAATAGTGAAAGCAACTTTGTACCTGAACTTTCCAAACAAAGAAATAATTCGTGAGACAAAATGAACCAAGCCGTACAAAGTGAGAAGAGATTTAAAGGGATGTGTGGTAGGCGAGACCAATTTACCCCGCGCTACCCACATGTTATAACAAAATCTGTCCCTGGAGAAATCGGGGAAAATTTAGACTCGCACTGCGTATGTCTAGCTGAGGGTCGGTCTACTGAGGTCTGTAATAAGGTTCAAGGTGGTCATGTCATCGCAAACGCACTATGCGAGATAGTATTGTACAAAGTACGGGCAGTAAGTTCGTATGTAAAATTAATTATATTATATCGTGAGAAGAGACTACGGCTACATTGTTTAATCAAATATATTGTGTCCTACGTTTCAAAACATCTTAATTAACATTATTACCCTATTTCTATTTTTGTTTTTCGTCATGTTCATTAGAATATTTTCTATGTTGTTCCTTGTGTTCTATTTTATCGAGTATAGATCGTTTTCGATTTCCGGATCGGGTGCTATGAGATTTTTAAGGGTAAGGGTAAGCAGAAAGTACTGAGTACCAAATATCTCTATTCTTACAGACCTGTCGTACTCCATCTACACTCAACCACTCCCTTCCGACACAGACACCGTTTTCGCAGACTTGTCAGAATGAAATAAATAACTATTATGATCACCGCAGTGAAAGACTGAAGGTTAGCAAATATGTGTGCTATGCAATCCGTCCAGGTCGAGGTGAAATATGTGGAGCTTTGTATCAACTTTTTTCATCGCTCGCAGCGTCGCACCCCTCCCGCCGCCCACGCATTTTACTTTGACGTCAACTCTGCGTCAAAGTGGATGAAATGAGAATGTTCGTCTAAATATCGCTACGTAGCTAAATTATGTTGTTGACATGGAGAGTAAGTATATTAAATTAAACACTAAATAAGCTTTGTTTTTAAATAAGCATTCGAGCCCTCAGAAGTAGCAATAGCATATTTCCTAAGACTCATAGATTGGAATGAAACTTTTCAGCGGGTGCCCCAAGTGGATCATGAGAACCATGGATGGATGAGGTCGATGTACTAATAACAATACACTTGGCCAACAGATGTCCTAATACTTACTTCAGTCCCGGTGTTTTTATTTCATGATACAGTATTGTAAAAACAAAGCTGCGATCAGTTTCTTCACAAAAACAACAGAATACGTTTGATATTCAATCTTTCATAGAAACACAAATGTATGGCGCTTTGTTTTATCTATTCGGGTTTCAAACGCACGTACTCACTTTGATGTCTGTTCGAAGTCTGATTTTTAATGTGGTAATAAACAAAAAAATATGTCTTTTTTCTTTTTGATTTTCTGGTATTCGATCGTTTGACTCTTGAGAAGCGATTGACAAAAACTTTTAGATGTACCGATATATTCCAAATTGAACACACGTATTGCATTTGCGGGAATGTAAAGTAGCATCAATCTTGTAAATTGTTTTCGTCTTTAATTTACATGACGTGTTCTCATAGCAATTGTAAAAAAGCTTATTTATTGCACCAGCCATATTTGGCAAAAATTGTTTTGGTATAGTGGCTAAAAACGTCTGTTTATTTCCGTTTAATAAAAAAAAATTGCACGTATTGTATTCTTTCTGAATGAGTTGTAGGCTATTGTTGACGCCCGATTGGTTATTTTTAATTTATGCACGAAAATAAAAAATATTTTTCTTTGTTTTTCGTATGTATGACCTAAATTTGTTTCGCTTCATATTAAGGTCATTTTTACTGAAGATTGAAGGAAATCATTCCCGTGATTTTGCTAGGTATTTTGTTAGGTTAGGTATTTAATAAGACATTTATTATAATTAACATCTTATTTTATGTTATTTAAGGCTTCCTCCTCTCGGTATAATAAATAAGGGAAATGTTCTACGGAAGTCAAGTGTGCTTGAATGCGACCTTTTTTAAGATCCCATAGACCAGTATAGATCTGACTGTGATAAGCCTGGATCATAATGCACCAGCTGCTGCACCATGTTGCTGCAGTGCGGATTAAAGGAGAAAATATTTCAATTTACTTTAGGTCATTGTTTTACACAGACTTGTATAATTGGTAATTAGATTAGACTCCAAGTAGTGTTTTTAAATGAGTACTTAAAAAATCAAACAAGGAAACACGTTTTGTGCCACTTTTTAGTTTGAAGATTAAACAATTATTTGCGGCGTGTAAGCAATAGAGAACTTAGTTCAAAGCCTTAAGGATTTTATAGGATTGTTTGTCTTAAACCCTTCTTACTTGGTAAAGAACCCTATGTCTAGCAGTGGAACGATAAACGATAATCCACGATATAAACTCCAACCTAGGCGGAAGTCCTCTTTTGCTTTGATACTTGTGCTGTCTTGGTTATTCAAATCCGAACGTGCTTTAAGAGTAGCTGTAAACACGAAGTAAATTTGCTTTGATTTCGTTAGCAACGTTTAGAACAGCAGTTCGTTTGATTTACCCCTTAAGTGCAAGTCTTAGCGTTGAGCTCTCTGTTAAAACAAGTCTTCGCCGCTCATCAAAGGGGTACAAACACCGAGATAAGGTGTATGTTCTACTAGCTACTTTTCCCTAAAGCTGTACAATGTAGGCAGTCTAAACATTTATTCTGGTAGTAAAAATTTTCAATCAGTGTCAGTTGACTGATCATACCGAAACCTCCTTCAGTCATACAACATGGGCTAGATATTGAAATTACTTCAAAAAGGCATTGTCTTACGGCAGACGTGTCCATATGTACCAGCTTGTTGTTTACATGAGCTCCGTCCAAAATAATTTTCGAATTTTATACTCCGAGATCACTAAATCTAATGCACACCAAAATCAACAATTGAACTTTTTTATCCTCACAAGCATCTTTGCTAGGAATGTGCAATTAAATTAAGCATCGTTACAATATTTTCGAGAGAATCCGCCATTGCCGATAGCTCGCAGTGGGACACGTCGTAAACGCGCTTCACGGCAGGCCGTTTACACAGTCATTAGAATAAACGTCAAATTTAACGAGATGCCCAAACGAAAATACGATGAGGATTTTATTACTCGACATTTAATTGTCCTCTTGACTTTAATTGAAAACGGGAATATTGTAACGGAACGTTATTTATTTTTTCTACTTCCATTCATTAAGTCTCATAAACGAGATGAATATAAAAATAGAAAGGAAACCCTGTCTTGTATTGTTTCGTACGTTCCCTACTCTTATAATTATTCCGAAACGCGTATAATTTGTTCACAGAACAAAAAGTGAGTCGCTGTTGATTTGTAAGCGAGCGGAATTATTTTATTTCATGCTTCGGAACAATGGAGTTTCCCAATGAATTCGTGCTGGAAACAATAGGATTTAAAGATTCACCCGTTAACATTTTTTTTGTAAAACTTTCTCTTCGCCCCTGCTCGCTCCTAACAAAAACAAGTACTAAGTAATTTCGAAGACAACATACGAAATACATATCATATGACGTAAGTGAATGTAAAAACAAAACTTGACTGACTTGCTTGTACTTATTTAATAGCTTATAGAAATTTTTAAGCTTTTCAGTGCTTTTCACAGACAAAAAAAATAGTAATAATCGGCCTATTATAATTGCACTGTTGGAATATGGGTCTCCTCTCATGTTGAGAGTGTTAAGGCCATAGTCTGCCACATTGGCCAAGTGCGGGTTAACAGACTTCACACACCTTAGAAAATATATTTTTTTTTATAAAGTCTAAGGTGTGAAGGTTTCCTCACAATGTTTTCCTTCACTGTTAGCAAGTGATATTTAAATTTAAAACGCACTTTGGTAAAGAGGTGCGCGCCATGGATTTGAACCCAGGACCTCCGGAGTGAGAGGCTGAATTCTTAACCACTAGGCTATCACTACGATTAATATAACCCGAGACGATTAATATAACCCGGCTTAAATTACGTTTATTTCTCGGGATATCCCGACTAATTCAAGCTTCATGGACTCCCGCTGAACAGCAAGGTCGGAACCTTGACAGTACATATCTAATCAAGACGCGATTTTGGTGTTTTTCCACTCATTTCCCTGATACTGGTATATGTATAGAAATTATCGCAGCAGATAATATTCTAGATTTTAATTTTCAGTATATCTAGGACAATTGCTGGTGGGCTTCGGGCTCGGCTGGTCAGCGCCGGTCATACCCAAGCTGAATGACCCCGAGCTGTCACCCCTGCCAGATGTGGTCACGGAGACGGAAGCTTCACTTATAGGATCCCTTCTTTATGTTGGGACGATCACTGGTAAATAAATTTGGAATTGGAATGAGTAATGAGTATTGGAAAGAGTAAATGCCTGTCTTTCTTCTGGAATTTAGGGATACCTAGCCCATGAAGTATTTCGATTCCGTTTTAAAGGACAATAAAACGTATGACTAATATTGTGATTTCGACTCGAAAAATAGAATACAGTTTCTATATGAAACTGTTAATATTTGAAATTTAATGACAAGTCTATCATCATCAGTCTAAGTTCACTGCTGGATATAGGCCTCCTCTGGGGGGGTCTTTGTCCATAATCCATGCGTTGGATATGCATGCCAAGGATCAGAAAGCACGGCTTCTCGAATCTCCTATATTAGGTACAGAACAAACACTAATTCTTGTCCTAAAAATTTTTATCTTGGGGGTGGGGGAAATGGAATCCGCCACACTTGGTTCAGAAGTTAAAATTAATAAACCAACGAACGACACTACTCAATAAACGAAACAGCAAAAACTATTTATTATAAACTAAACACAATAATAAAAGGAGGGATGAAAATGTTTTGAGTTAGCTAATGAGGAAATGAATGAATGAGTGGCTGAAAGTGGCCCAATAACAAAAATAAAACGCCGATAAAAAAAATATTTCTAAAAGTAGGTAACACACACGTAATAATCGTCAGGCATGTGAGTGTATTACTATCTAAATCCCCTATTTGAATGAGTGATAACATAATAATTACGTGAATTAGACTATTACGATTATAAGACTATAATAGGTATTACGACTGCCCGTCGGCAGACGAGGCATTTAGCTGGCGGTGCGAAAAGCTGTGCCTTGCGATCTCGAACCCGAATGCCCAGCGTGGAGAATACGGGCATAAACACCCTTTTGGGGAGGCCTATGAACAACAGTGGACTGAGATAGGCTGATGATGAAGACGATGATGATGAATATTATGACTATCATGTTAAAGAGCGTGATTATGAGAACTTAAGATAATTTCTGCAAAGTGCGCAATTGCGTTTTAAGATTGCATCTCTAGAAATAATATTTCTTTTTCCTCAGTTTACTGGGGCAAATGCAGGAAAGTTTATGAATCCAAGTTTAAATAGATAGCTCTTCTAATGAGTATTATGGGAATTAATTTATATCTCTATTAATTTTCACTGGAGTAGCATGGTAAAGTGACCCTGGCTTCCAGCACTTGGGTAAGAAACCCGTGCTCAGAAGTAGCGCCTAAAATGATTAAGGTCAGGTAGTCAAATATATGAACTGGTGATTTGTAAGTCAGGCACAAGAGAATTGAGCCAAAAAATTTAAGACGGCTAAAAATGCCAAGCCCAGGTAAATCTTTTTTTGGAAAATCTTCATGCTTATACTTTGTTCCAGGACCCTATATATCAGGATTCCTCTCAAACCATATCGGCAGGAAGCCATGTCTACTCTTAGGAGGAAGTATCAGCGTTCTTGCTTTTGTGATCTTGGCATTAGTGAATAATCTGGCCATGATCTTCGCCGGAAGGATCCTGACCGGATTGGGCACTGGCATAATTTTCGTCACAAACCTGGTGTACATAGGCGAAATGGCGTTAGTATGTAGTGATCCAGATAATTCATTTATTTCGTGCATTTCTTACGTTTTCGCTCATACCTCCTAAACCTTAATTGTTGCTGGTAATTGTCTCAGATCAGAAGTGAACATTGCGTTTAAGTATAACAAGACGATCTTCAGCTCTTCGCATCCAACCACTGCCAGCCACTTTGCGTATGTCGTCACTCCACCTAGCGAAGAGCTGAAGATCGAGCTCAGTGGCGTGCTATTGGAGAGACCTATGTCCAGCAGTGGACGGGAGTAGGCTGAT
>DWDT01002826.1:0-13155 GCA_018245595.1 Microceris scylla | reverse complement strand
GTGAAAGTCGGAGGCCACGATCCACACGCTAAGCCACGCGAACGCGAACAGTTCTTGGCCATAAGAGAATAGAATATTGACATATTTGGTATTGTTGACTGCCAGCATTAGGTACATTACACAAACCGATTATTTTAATAAATTATTCATTAAGTGCTCAATTTAGTAAAAGTGGTAAAAGATGATTTTGATCAATTAAAAATATAATTCGATCTTAGATAGACATGTCACTCATTGGCCCTCGTCTTTTGGCACTCAAGCAGTACGACCCAGCGAGTTCGAAACGCCTGCATCCTGTTTCGCTTCAATGTTCCTCCCCGCGCTCACGTGACGCCGTTTATTAATACCGCAAATATGCTCAAAATGCACCACCGCAGGCAACATCACCTGGCAACGTTGCTATTTGGTATTGTGAAGCACCAAGCACCTGCGTATCTGCATGGCGAGCTCGTTTTGGCCAAGGATCAAACACCCTAGACATAAAATTAGATCTTCAGCATTTAAACTTTGTCATCATGCCTATACCGGTGGTGCTTTTAGGGAAAGTTTCAAATATTCGGCGACGAAATACTGCAACAACCTGCCTCCACCAATTCGTCTGCTTGAGTCTGTGCAAACCATTTATTAAACATACAAAAGCAGAACTCCTAAAAACACGATAACTCTGTGAACGTTTTTTATATGTTGTAAATTTGTTACTATTGATGTGCTCCCAATCGTCTTTTTTTGCCTTATTGATGTACCTATAGGTATAAACTTCTTTCAATTTTTCTGGCAGGTCATATATTTGTTTTAATCTTTATCCAAGTTTGTGTCTTGTCCGTCCATTCTATCTAGATTTAGTAATATTTGCACAATGGAGTATGATCGGCCGTGCGGGCTACTCCACCTGGTCGTAGGGCCTCACTGAACAACAGCGCGGCGATTCTACAATCGTCGCAAATGCTGAGGGAGCGCCCTTTTCGTTAGGCATACTGCAGCACACTACTTCGATAAAAAATTCATCATTTCACATGCACGGACATATATATGTACAAATTAATATTTATAAGCAACTGCTGTTAAATTTTTGTATACCTATGTGCTGCTATGTTCTATGAATAAAGCTTGCTTTCTTTCTTTCTTCTTTCTTTCATTATCCTGGTTAGGATCAAAAATTTTATAATTCGAAAGTCTTATTGATTAAAATACAAACAACGAATATGATTTAAAAGATTAAAAAATAAAAAATAAATAATAGTTTAAAAAAACTAAAAAAACATGCTTTTATTGCTAATCGAACTAAAAACTATAAAATAATTTTTGATGACAAAGAGTTTAATATTACAGTAGTAGAAGATAGAACAATCAATCATAATGAATCGCCTCAAATAATATTATAATAAAGTTTAAGTTATTAAAATAATAATTCAATTCAAAATAAAAAGCGTGCGGTGCTCGATATTATAAATGTTACAATCATTCTATTGATAATTATCTATGAATTTGCTAATCAATGTTAAATTGGACTAACAGCTCTGCTTCATAATGAGATGTGTTTTGCCGTTGGACCAAGTCAGAAAGCCTTAAACCTGCCTACCTAACGCACAATTCGCACCGGAATACGTAAATGCAAACATCGTTAAAAGACGACAGAAATAGTTACATGAGTGGTGATCTTCAAATACGGGACGAACTATTCTACCACGTTGAATCTACCGTTTTGTTTTTGTAGGAGAGCGGCAAGATGGCACGATGAACGGCTACCAAATATGGGATCGTGACAGGATTCCATTCCCTCTGCATCATAGGAGAAGGAATATGTAACGTCTTATAATGTAAAATTGTTTTATTGTACAAGACACATAACAAAGCCTTAAATTTTACTGAAAAACACACGACTAAGTGATGTGCTGGAAACATCACAAAAGAGAACTTCAGTAATAATACTGATAGGTTATTGCCATTTTGGTGTAGAATGTTAACTGCAAAGTGTGTTCGTATCGAACGCGCGAGCAGTCAAATTGCAAGGAAAGTTGGCCGCGTGCCGAGCGTCGCGTCGGGACACCGAGCTACAGCGTGCTAGGTACTCGTATTATGCCAAAAGGAAAATCCTTTCTTTATTACATTCATTCCTTATTACATATTATTGATATACTGAACATTCCTTTTCGTTATAAAAGTAAAGTTTTCTCATGGCCAACTTCAACAGGACTCGCTTGAAGAGGTTAGCAGTTATTAAAATTTCAGTTGGAATGCAGTGACAGTCGTACAGATAATTTTTTTACAAATCGTCTATCTTTCCAAATGCGGTAAAACCGATATACGTGCCACCTACCTATGTGTACGAAAGGAAAATTACGTTCCAGCTTACAACAGACCAGGTATTCTCTCGTGGACACTCCCACCAATAGAGACACAATGTCATAGCAGCCGCACTTTTTTTTATTAAAGTTCCTAATAACCATGTATTGTGTTCAATTACCATAGTTTATTCTGCGCTGGTCTGTTCAATATAGCAGTATATTATTTATTATGTAAGTTACAGTTCTGGTTCTTTTTATGTTGGAGTGACTCTAAACATTCTAAATTCAAAAAGACTTTTTCATGTGAATGAAATACTGATTTTCTTTATTGCATAAATAACGCTGTGCTTACCTCTTCCTATTTTATATATTTCTTGCAACACCGAAACGTGGGCCGTAGAGGAGCGTGGCGTCATCAACGAGGCATGTTAATGGTTATCTAACCAGGGGCGAGAGAATTAAATTAATATTGTTCGCACGCAAGCCCGGACCGTCGCGCGCTCCCGGCGGACAGCATGACTAAGTCGTATCGACCTATCTCATCTAGACGGGATTACGGCGCTTTAAACGTTGGATGCGAATGGAATAATAGTTTAACTATAGTTCTCTTGTACGGAACCAAGTCTCATTCCCTTACACCGACCATCCTGTACATACAATAGTAGTAATTGGGATTTACATCTTATTATTTAAAATTTTTGCCGTGCTCTAGAAAAGAATCTTCAAAGGTCTTTTCGATAAAAACATAATCTGTATTATTTAAAAACATAATCTGTATTATTTAAAAAATATATATATTTTATTATCAGAAATAGTAATGGAAACAGTGTTTAATATGAATATTTTGTTGATAAAATCAGTAATTTAAACCTTAACATAACATAATAACAACACTGTATGAGCAGACAAGTGAAGAGTGTTCGTTGGAAACAGGGCTTCAATACTATTTCGTTAAGATCGAAGTCTCGTTGGCTGGCGACGCGGCACGACACAGACGCAAGGGGTACGCGCAGGGTTGTAGGTACTCGCAACTCACCCCAACCTTGGAAAAATTCTCAGAAATCGGGAAAACAAGGCGTCCAAGCCCCTACTTGTATAAAGGTTAATGTTCGTGCGTGGCTATAAAAACCGAAACAAATTGTTGCTGAAATTTTCTTCCACGGTTCTATGACACTATAATAATATTTCATTGCATAAATACAAAACTGAAATAAGACATCCAATTTCCTGTAGGCACTTAATGTTCAAGGTTCAATTTTAAGGGTTACAAAAACCAAGATATAAGGTCTTTACAGACGTGCAGACATTACTATGAATTCAAATTAACATTTTATATATGCCACTGCAAACGTGATATATTGGATGTGGAACTAATTACTACGATTATTCCTTGTGGCAATGCATTTTGGATACAAGAACATTAACTACGAAAAATCGCCGCAGTAGAAAACATAACGTGGCAGTGTTTGCTACAAGATGTTGAGTTCAAGCGAACATTCTGATAATTGTACTTTCCTCGCAACCCCTTGCATATGTTAAGCACACTAACAGTGTAGGGGAGCTTTTCACGTTTCTGGATAGTGAACCCTAAATGACTCATTTACCGCAGCCAAAGGAAGATTTACACAAAAGCGGCCGTCAGCGAGACTTGCCAGTTTATCGTAGCCTTGCAGGTTCCGGTTTTATTAGTATTAAGATATAGAACGTTGAGAAATGTTTTAATGAAATAGTTTACGTGATACATTATATTACGTGCATTTAACACCTGCCAAAATATGTATTAAATCGGACGTAGAAATTCCTCGACATTGAAACAAAAACTTTATTTTCAATGTAATGTAAGAATCATTGATTGGAGTGACACAGTGAACACAACTCACTAAGAAGGAAATAGAATGAACTGAGAAAGAATGAATAACAAGTGTTTTAATGATAATAATTCGCACCTGAATGTACTTTGAAACATTTGCAAGCATTCTCTTCGTGTATACTAATGTTGTGCGGTGAACATGTTCAGCCGGTGGCCGCAGCAGCTTGTCTGCTCTGAGCAACACGACCGATGCCATTTTAGGTAGCTACCCACATATTTCACGTTAACCTTATCTTGACCTTTGCCTTTATGTTCTCAATAACCATTTATAATCCTGTTTATTTTCTAATATTACTTTATCCATCCATATACAATCTCTATAACAATACGTAGGGTCCAGTGAAGAAAATAAAGCAGAACCCACAATATATCACTCCAAAGGGACGCTGTTATTTATGCTGTTGTTAAAAAATATAACCTGACACTTGTGTGTGCTTACACTTATTCATAATATAATCGACGTACTACAGGTATCTACCGGTGATCTAATTGTGACTTGGGAAATGCCGTCAGTTTTCCTTTACACTAGCTGTGCCCCGTGGTTGCACTCGCATATAATAGAAAAGAAATCGCAGATAGATAATGATAATAATGTAAATTTATTATAATAATGTAAATTTACAGTACTTTAGCACAGGCAATATTTTTAGTTATTTTTTAGTGTGTTATTTATTAATATACGAGTATTTTCGTTTTCACTGCGTCGCTCTGTACTACGCGCATAGGCTCCGACGTATCGTAGAAATATGTATGTTAGTTTTTAATTTACGTCCTCGACCGCAGGTTCACACATGCTACGGAAAAGTGAAGTTTATTTAAATGAAATTATATTTAAAAAGAAAATTTCTACAAAAAATTTGTTAATAAGGAGTATTACGCCATACCGTTTCTCCGTACACTTTCTCAACGTCATACCGTTTAAAATATTTGTCCAAACGAACGAGTGTAAAAAGCAAAGTGTAACTACATAATCAGAAGGGCTAATATCATTTATTTTAATAAGTATCAATTCGTTACTGCAAATTGGAAATCAAATTTCAATAATTTTCAATACAAAATTGAATTTCAATGTTCGCATTTGTAATATTAGTGGAACTGGTAATATTTATTCAAAAAAAGCAATTCATTAAATAATTTTATATGCCGGATAACTTAAAGAGTGTGTGTACATTCTCTGACTTTTATATAAATCACCGTATTTTCTATTAAAACGCTGAACTTTTTCGGTAAAACTAATCAAATTCAACCATTTTATAACATTATACTTTAATTGAAATCTAAGACAGGAATCTATAATATGAACCTATATTATTTACGTACGGATATATGCGAGTATACATATATCGCACATATACGCATTCACACACAATACACATATTTATATTTGTGCCATTATAGGTGAAATTAAATATTCTAATAGGGTTAATATTCACAATCAGGAACAATTTACCGCTTTATTTATACCATACATAGCTTGTTTACCTTGATGAAGCACTCTTTGTTAAAATGGCTACATGTAAAACATTAATACGCGGTGTAGCGTTGTAAGATAAAATGCAAATTTGGTCGGCAAGCGGATGTTACCGACACGGTGGCTTCGATGAAAGTTTATTTAACGAATCCTAAAAAAGGAATAGTGCCTACCACAAATTTACATCTCAGCTAAAGATATCCGTAAATACAGTCAACGCCTCCAAAACAAGCAAAAAAACGAACTTGCATTGCCGGAATCCAACTTGGCTATGTTTCGAGACGCCCCCTATTCCATGTGCATCAAAATATATAATAAATTACCATAAGAACTACAGTCCGAAGAAGTAACCATACAATTTATAAAAAACTAAAAACTTTTTCGATATCAAAATGTTATTCTTCTGTAAGTGAATTTTTAAACAATTAATTACTCATGAATTAAACCTCGTTTTGCCTTTTTTCCTTAAAATTATACTGTAAATATTTTGTATTTTTTATTTCGTTTAAAAAAGTAACTTCACGCCTCTAATTCCCGAAGAGGTAGGCAGAGGAATGCAGAATACTTCCATGTTTCACCAGTTAAGTTTATGTCCACTATTGAATAGGTGGTGAGCCTATTGCCATGCTTCGGGCACATATCCAGACTCCGAACCACTACTAGAAAATTTTTGTAGCGTTCGACTCGAGAATCGAACCCGTGACCTCCCGATTGGCAGTCGCACTTGCAACCAACACGACCATTTTATTTCTTTTATTTGTATATACACATTTGTAACTGTAATTTGCTTGTGTGCTTTGTAATTAGCTACGCCTCTGCGGAGCTCATGTGTATCCTTTGCTGATTTTTTACGCCTGATGCAATAAATGGTTTGATTTGATTTAACACGCGAATTGTCTCCGTAGAGCAGCCACGACGTCACTCTGATTATTTCATAAGCCGGCTGTTCGAATGTCGAAAAGAGTCAATTACATCTTAAATTAATAGAACTAACCTTGTGCCTTGCTGTTTCTGTTAAGCAAGAACGTTTTGGTCTCTGAATGTTGAGAAACAAAGGCCGATAGCGGAGCATCGTACGTGTTCGGGCGCGTCGCTCTATGTTATAGGACAATAAGACTATTGGAAGCGTATTAACGAGCACGAGCAAGAACGAAGCATTTGATTGGAATTACCTGATAAATTATTTGTTTCACTTTGGGCGAAAGGGAAATTATTTTTCAGGAGAAAAAAATAGACTAACGACAATTATGTTTACAAAACGTAATCTTAAATATGTACATGCTTCCTTGCTTTCGTCTTACGGCATAATCTGATTTGTTTTGTACGCGCTTCGTTCAATTAATTATAGTGAAGCCACGAAAAATTCGCATATTACGCAAAGTAACGCCATTTGAAAAAGAAAAGTTTGAGTACAACACTACTTGTACTGTACCGGTATCCTGTGTAAACGATTCGCTTGTAGACTATTATGTTATTAGTAACAATGGTTTCGTTAATTCGAAAAATGTGTTGCCAAGTAATCGTTGAAACCTGAATAATATTAATAAAGGCTTGAATACTTCCGTTTAGTGGAACTTTTAATACAAAACACGACAGTTAGATCTTTTCCAGTTTCAATCGGTATGTAACAGTCGTGAAACTTTATCCGTAGGGTGGTATTAAAAACTTTTTAAAAAGTTAGACGCTAAGTGCTGTCCGCACTGGAGTATAAATAACCTTTTGAACTCGGTTGCCTGAACATATATGAAACATTCTTGTAAAGATAAAATCCTTAGTTAGAGGATGGATAGACAAATCAAGATATGAGGTGTTTCAATATGATTCTCAAAAATAACCTGTGAGTAACGGGCCTTAGGGTAGACCTTAGCCTTATATATTCGTATAATAGCATATAGATATATATAGCGCAAAATATAATAGCAGTATTAGCAGTTCTCAACAATAACATATCTTGTGCTCTATTTCATAAAAAAACCAAAGGCTTTAAAGCACGAAATTCTAGTCTATTGAAAGGAGGTACCAAAAGATAATACATATTCATAATACTCTCTGGAACAGTGTAATACAGCACCCAATAATAGTATGGTACTAGCAGTACGACGCAGATGCAAGTGTAACAGGTAGCCACTACTAACAACTAGCCTAAGCGCGACGCGAGCAGACTGGCATGCAACCAACCACATTCTGCAATAATTGTCTGTCAACTTGGTACAAGAGAAGTTTGTCGCTGCAATGTACGTAGAATTGTGTAAAACAACGACATAAAGTCACCGTGCGGTATTATATTACCCACAGTGCCGAACAAGCGAAATAATAATTTAGTTACATGTACAAACCGCCATGTCACAGTACTGTAGCGATATTGTTATTTTGAACTCCATATAGCATTAACTATTAGTGCTAACCAACAAGATCAAGGTCATTTCGGTGGTAAAACTATATTCGTGGACTGAGTATAAAATCAGGTACGCAGCGAATATTTTTTCGCGTCGGGTCCCCTCCGGTGACTTGTGTGGATTATATTTTGTCGCCAACAACGGCAGTGGCTCGTCAAATCAGTTACGAGACACAGGATACTTTAAAACTTTATAAATTCTGGCTTCCCCTATTTACATGGTTGACACCTCTAACATACCCAACTTACAGCTATTCTACTGTACCGACCCATATATTGCACGTAACAATATCCTGTTTCCTGTTTACCTGGCAGTTTCATTATTTAAATTCTTTTGTTGGACATTGCTTCGGACTATTATTGTTGGCAATAATTAATTTTAAATTAAAAAGGGACGTAACTTTATTGTTGTAAAAATATGCTACATTGGGTTATATGTACACCTATGATGAATAATAGTTTACTATAATACGACTACAATCTTGGAACCGGGAAGGAATATCTGTGCCGTAATGCAGAATCATGAATTTGATCTATGGATTATAGAGATGAAATGCAATTAATTGTAGGGAAATGAATTGGTGGCAAAACTGAGAACAAGAGCCTAAATTGAATGTGGCAGTCGTTTTTCAAAGTTTTATTGCATTCACCATCGTGATGAAACCGCGCCTGACCTCGCCAGCCTCAATTACGCCAATCAGAGACAGACGGGACAACTCATCGTATTAAAATATTTTTAGTCGTCACAATTCCTAACTACAATTATTCACATTACTCGTCACAATATGGTTTGATTTTAATCAGAAAAACGAACAAACACAGGTGCTAGGTGCCTTATTTCAGCGTTTGTGGTTTTAATCTAGGCGACGGGCTACGTATGCATATCAGTTGAATTCTTGAATACTTGTGTTATTATTGATGCAATTTAACATTTATTCAAGTCTGCAACTCACCCTTTTTGAAAAGGTTGGCTTGAATGTTTCAGTAGACCCTAACAAATCTAATGAGTGTTCTTAACGAGTTCCGTTGTCACTTTGTTTCTGTTTGACGTAAGCATGACACAAAATGTGAAAGAATCGAATCAGGAAATTTCCTATAGGATTAGACATCTCAAAATTCTCAAATTAAAATTGTTTTGATAGACGTTTCATCATGCGTCAATGTATCCCGTTTGTTGAATATATCAATCTTGTTTTACAATATCTGGAACAAACTCATAATCGGTACCAATGTCCAATAGTAAATGCAAATCTTATGTACTAATGCATGAACATTTAAATTGCGTAAGTTAATGTAAACACAAACACAATCACCTCGATAATTTCACCAAACTATGTAAAACTATACACTACACAGGCAATAAGTAAAATAATATACACAAAATACATAGTACTTTGAGGGATTTTTTATATTACTTGAAATTTGTCTACATTTACTATAATATAAGATATAACCTTGTAACATTCAGTAGTAATTAAATAATTAAAAACTAAAATACAATTGGTAAGTATTGGGATTATAATAATATTACAACAATAAAAATATTTACCATTCGGGCGATAATCTGCATATGACTTGATCCGCATTTTCTTTTCTCAATGTATCCTTTTTGAATGTTCGATTAATTGACACACTACCCTTTATCAGGCTTCCTCATCACAATACACCTCGACACTTTGGACACAAAATGTTCGTTACATTTTGCGTCTTATCAATTATTTATTTCAAAAAATTGTCAGAAAGGATACAAGTTACTAAGAAAATATTCTTAACAACCACTTTTCACATTGTTTTTGCACGTGACAAACACAAGTAAAGAAACTGAAACATAAAACAATAACAAGATAGATTAAACGGGTTTTTGTTATAAAGCTAAGCGTGCGCCTTTGTGGGTAACGTGCGATTTGACAGCTGCAAGCGCATTGTCCCGAATTCCCGAATCAAACGTTGGGAATCCGGTCTGGTTGAATAAGCCCTACCCGAATGAGCGGGACGCGACAGTGAAGTCAGTCACACGTGGCTCTTCGGAGCTCGTCGGGAATGAACGGGACGTAAATAGAACGGGATTAATTCGAGTATACTACGACTACTACGCTTCGTGAATTTGATCATTTGCACTATTGCCCATAAGAAATTTGAAATCACATCATATTATATTGATGAATGCACGTATTGTAAAATATAGCAATACTTTCCATAATCAATGACGAATAGGTAAAATTTCACGACCTAACGCGCAACGTCATAAAGTTAAGATTTCAAACAATAAGCTTGCAATCTATCAAATCAAATGATACCAAACGTAATTCTAAGCACAACACATATTTTTTTAAATATAAATGGAAATTTAAACTGACGTTGTTAATCGGATCACGACTACACCACCGCCGTGTAAAACGTCAAACGCGCAGGCGCAGTGCGCGTAACTGACTTACGCATTCGCGTCAACTTCACTCTTGTGAACGTTGTCAGTGGTTTCTTGCGGCAAAACTTAATTTTTGAAACCTGCTACAAGTATACCAATATGTACTAACAAGTACCAAATATGTTGACTGTGACCCAATAATACGAGAGTGAAACGGCGGCATTGTCATGCTGTTGATGCTTACAAGGTATGTATGTAACTATGTACTATTCAATAGATTGTAAGTGTGCGATAAGTCTCATATTTATTTCTTAGTATTTCGTACGCGTCAGTGGATTTCATGAAACAAATGTGGATGCATAGCTATATTAGGCTTTAGAACAAGGAGCCCATGAATCCGATAATACGAAGGAGACGTAAACACGATAATATTTTGCATGAATTTCTTACGACCAAAGAACTAACGGTGTATGAAGATTAAAGTAACTAAGGAAAAACGTTAAAGTGAATGATCTCTCATGTAAGATTGTAAATTCATTCTGCAACGTCCAATTTTCCTATGTCCTGTAATACACACACACACACACACACACACACACACACACACACACACACACCACACACACAGAGAGAGAGACACACACACACACACACAGACAGACACACATAAAAAGACACACACACACACGAAGAGACAGACACACATAAAGAGACACACACACACACACACACATAAATGTATGTGTGTGTGTGTGTGTATACCTACCTATATAATATGTGTGTACATATTGCTACCATTATAACGGTGCCTAGAAGTTTTGCATTTTCTACCTAAGTACTGTCTGTTATATCGGCACTAAATAAAAATATTTTATTGATTATGAATGCATACACGGAATGTTTTGCGCTCCTATGTAGTTTTCGTACTAAACTAGCTATTAAAACGTTAATCGGAACACTGCAGCTGATCATTAGTAAGTATAGTACTCATATCAGTACTGTTGCCGGTTAAATATGTGAATCAATGTTATTGATGAAACGCCCCTCTATAGCAGCTTGTGGATCTACATTCATCACCTTAGCGAAGATCCTAAAAAACATTAGATAAAACTATCATCATATAAGGTTTATGCAATATGTACACGATGAAAATGAACTACAAATCGCCGTTTGAACAATATTATGGTATTTAAATGAAATGCACTCGTAACGTCATCTAGCGGCGAGTGCGGTGTGCTGTAGTGTTATAATCGTTGTATCGACGTTGTACGCCTAAAGTAGTAACTCGCCATTCCAACAGATGTCAGCTGTGGCGGCGAGACGGGTTCGCACTGGTAACATTTAACTAGTTGTAATATGAAATCAAATACCGAGGCATTGAACTGTACAGTAATCAGATATACTAGTGACTTTGGTAAAATGACACTCAAACAGATGAATAAGGTGAGGAGGTCTGACAAACACTACATAACAAGTAGAGCACTTCCATAGCTATTGTAGATAACCTCATTGACTACTACACGCGACATAAGTACACTATTCATTTAAGTATGAACATGCGCAAAGTAAACTATAATGTTTGTATAATTGTTTTAGTAAAGTAACTAGTAGGGTTCTAAGTCGTACGTTCACTAAAGGTCATTGTCTATCTATAAGCGGTGTTGATGTGCATATAAAATACTCCAAATATTAAAATTTTATACTTATAAACCTTATTAGCTTAATATTATACATATTACCTTTTTCATTTGTCTGATTTCTCTTTTTAAAGCTATGTGCCCTATCATCGCTTCGATCCATACTCGCATTGTAATAAGCACTTGTAGCATATTGGAACACAGCGGCAAAAATACACCAAACTAACGCGATCATTGCGTATTGAAAGTGTCTAAATTATGCATTACTTTCCTAATTTATCAAAACGTGATATTTTTTCCTTCTTTTTTTTATTTCGAATTTGATCTTTTCAAGTGTAGATATATCCATAATTGCATTGCGATATCGACTTCCGGTGGATAGTATAAAAACTACACCGAGCCACGTGCCCCTTGTTGTCAGTAGGTGGCTACTGCAAGCTATTTGACTCGGCTCCTGAGGCACGTCCAGCCGAACAGTTATCACTGGGTTGTCACAAGGAGATGCAAACACGCGATCCAGTGCGAACGCGGCCGTAACACTGTGTGGATGCATCTCGTAGAACGCGGAAGCCGTGACGACATATTTAAATAAGGCTAAAAATATTAACCACACGCGGTAAATTGTTATTGAATTATCACTGGAGTATTACTGCGCAGAAAATGTCCACTGGTAAAATATTCATTCCCACTCATATTTCACTGGCGCGCACTATATGCATGAATATAAAAAAAAACAAAAGAATCACAGTATCGAAACAAGTGACCGTTTCGAGGGACAATTGGAATATGCATGAGGTGCAGCGGCAGGGATAGGGCGCCGGATAAGTAGCGTAACGTTAATCCGTCCGGTGCGGGCCGTTACGTGCCTTTTGTTCCGTTTGACACCCACGCTATATTATATGCAATATTTATTTTCCACATCCATATAGAACATGCACTATCACGCTGGGGGCTGGAATCCCCAATGTTGCAAAATTTACTTTGAAAACCTTTCTTGCTTTTGTAGGTAGATAAGAACCGACTGTGCGAGCGGCTTTCGTATCATAAATGTCATAGTTACATGCATGTTAGATATGCTCGAGTTCGTACTGGATGGGCTGGCTACAGGTGTAAAGTGCAATACGTGTTTTCC
>DWDT01002825.1:0-13157 GCA_018245595.1 Microceris scylla | reverse complement strand
ATTAACCGAAAAAGGTTTTTATAGATTCCTTGTATAACAGAGTCGTAAGTTTATAATGTATTTATATACAATATCAATATATTTAAATTGTATTGTAACTATTGTATTATTGCTGTAACCAACCGCGGCTTAAAATGATTCGAGTCGACGCAAACATGTGTCAACGATTTGATGCCCTTAAAGTGTATTGAAAATGAGGAAATCTGGGTTCAGAGTTAAGTAAAGAAGTACACTATTCACTCTTTTGATATCACTTTATTCACATAATATAAAAAAAGCCTCAAATTAGTTGCTGCCATCTATGTCGTTGAACAATTACAACAATCGGATAAATAAAAAAAAAACAGTTGATCTTGAACGTTTGTGTAGGTAGTTGTTCTCGTGGGTGTCCATAATATCTATAAAAAACGAAATAGATTGGAACCATGAATGGAATCCGTGGTTCTAATTTGTATTGCATAGCACTCATCCGATTTCCCCTGACACGCCTGACGTGATCCCTTATGGCTCTTACCGAGTTATTCTGCCTCGTATCGGTTGCGCGAAGGGAATGCGGTCCACCATTCGCTTGCTATTTTAGGATTTTCTCTTCAACCATCCTGTAAATATTTTTGCGTAATGAATACCTACATCGCGTTCATCAAAACTTCCATTTTAACTTGGAAAACTTTTCAGTGATATTGATTAAAGTTTAATTTTGTTGCAATGAAGATAAATTTTCAAAATTACAGAAAGTCTATGCTAAAGTCCGAATATGTAGATTTGGTATTATAGTAGGTGTGATTTAGAATTATTGCTTTGCCATATTTTATATACGTTCCTACTACTGAAGGCTGTGACGGTCGACACGTAAGCGTAACGTAAAAAGTCCTTTCCGTTAGACAGGTGTAAGCTGATACTTCCATATTCGCGTGGGTCACACAAATTCTAACACCTATTATAATTAACGTGTGTCATTTCTTTTTACATGTATTGACTATTCATGGAGTCGTAGTACAACGTGACCTTCCTGCAACATGTGAATGCTTGTAACCTTCCTGCAACATGTCGAGTAGGTACTCAAAAGTGCGAACGATACAAACCATTATGTAATGTTTTTTAATACGTCAAAAGGTGTTAATAAGCAAATATGACACAAGTAGAATGTACATATGGTGGAAATAATAAATGATGGAATCACAACTCAGATACATTTAAACGGTTTTTAAAAACTCTATACACTACCAGAAGTACGGATCCTCATTCAAGTTTTTTAAAGAGGATCAGTAGTAAAACCTCAATATCAGCTAAACAGCATCATTTTTCTCAAGGAAATAGAACGAAAGTTTAGCTAAGGCCACGATGCGACAGCGGCTCTATAGGGGAGACCAAGACCAATCTATGCCAAATGAAAAATATACACTGGCATTGAAAATATAATTGCTCGGATTTTTTTCTTGTCAGCTGTTTTCTTCCGATATATCGTCGTATCCTGGTAGACGCCGAAAGACTAGAAATGATATCAATGTATTATTTTTATTAATATTATGTACATACTTTAAAATGTATTATAATACAGTGAAGTGTTTAGATGGAATACTTTCTCACCACATGACTTTCCCATCACTATATCACATCTGCTTTACTGAAAAAAAATGTGTGGGATAGTGAATATAAAATTTTATTAATTGAATATTATTTTCCATTTTTGTTACTTTTAATCGTGTTTCCGACCAATCAGAGAATATAAGAATTGCCAGTATAAAGGTACGAAGTGTATTCATATCCGGTTATTACTTTTATTGAAATTAATGTTCTACGCAATACAATATCCACACGCTGAATTCTTCGCGTTTTAATTAAAACGGACACAACATGCAACCAATTATTCGGGAATAATTGTATTACGCAATTATTAATTAAATTTAACAGGTCATTCAATAGTACGAGTAATTTGATAGCAATAAAAAATATGTATTAATTGGTGTGAAATTATTATTTAAACTGATTGCTTTGCTAGTAAAGTTTTATTTCTACCGTGTTTTATCACGATGTCAATAATAGCAATTATATTTTTTTTTATTTGTAATTGTAATGAATTTTCAAAAGAAATAGAACTTTTAAAAATTGTGCTATCGCCATTTGAGAGCAGTACTTAAATCATTAGTAGGCAGAACATTTCTATTTTTCAACAGTTACGTGATAACATATGTATATATTCCCGTGCACAAATCTATACTACAAGTAACTACTGGGAATTTCAAGTTAGAAAAACGCGACAATACCCGACCTGGTAATCGAACTCAGGACTTCTCAATCAGCAATCGCGCTTGCAGCCACTCGACTAACGAGGCAGTGACAGTACTTAGCACATTTTAAACCTGCCTACTGACATTTTTAAGACATATTCAAGGAATAATGTGTAAGTATAGCGTAATGCTAATAAACTTAGTATGTTCTACTGTAATACTGCCTCAGATCAGCGAACACGTAAGTAATCGCATAAATATGTACGAGTATAGTTTTGAATAAACTCCAACCAAAGCAAACGAAAACAGTTTTTCATTGAATACATTATGTCACTGATATAATAACAGAGGAAGGAAAGGGAGTCAATGTGAGAACACATTGGTATAATGGACACGTCCACGCGTCATCTGTGACCGTGACCTTCGAGAGCAACGTGGCTTTGGCTATCGGCGCTACCAAGTCCGAAATGTAAGGAACGTACAATATTTTGTTATCATCATCATCATCAATCTGTCTCTGTCCACTGCTGGACAGAGGTCGCTCCTAAGGGTGTTATTGCCCAAAATTAGGTAGGCAGAGCAGTGCAGTACAACTTTGCTTGTTATGTTATACCTTCCATGGAATAAAGGGCTAGCCTATTGAAATCCAACGAGAACAATTCCAAATTCCTAGTCATTACTAGAGATTTCAATTTACAAAAACCCAGTAAAACCCTACCGGGAATCGAAACCAGGACGTCGCGCTTGCAGCCACTATATTAACGATGTTTATTACATAAAAACAGTTTCCTAGAACACACTCTTTTATACAATACGCCTCGCCTTTATCTTGTTTATCCCGAACGTGTCGAAAGCCTCGCTGTGAGGCATATAGAATATAAATCCACTGTGACAGTGCGGAGAATAGGCGAGACGTTAACGTGATCTGTCTATATATCTCGCGTCTTGTGGCTCGTCGCACGTGAGCACTGCACCTAATGAAAGAATTACCCTACATGTTGTCTCTACGGCCTTCTGCGATCGCTGATCATACTTGGAGTTGGATCAAAGGTAATCGGTGTATTTATATTTGGAACACGAAGTGGTCGGAATAATGGTCGTGGCATTTTGGTGAAAAATTGGGTAACAGTAGCGTTGAATAGAGATGGTGAGGGGAAGCCTTAATTCTTATTCGTTATTGTACTTAATCTTACTATGAAACATTGACGTTTCTTCATTCAAAGTAACTATACCTTTATTTATTTGTAATAATAATAATATTTTTGGTTAGCTTCATTTCGATTAGTTCGCAAAGCGGAACCTATGAACTATGGAGATAAGAAAGTAAAAAATATCTAAATACATAACTTTTATAGGTATAGGTAGATAATATTGTACTCAAACCTAAGAAATAGCCAGACTCAGGAGAGCGGGAGACTGAATCCACAATCCCCGGCTGGCTCTGGTTAAAATCCACTAAAACCAAGTAACCAATTATGTACACGGTATTAACACGAATATTTAACGAGAGTTAAGAATATCGATTCGCTCAAAAGTGCGAGGTTACGAAATATTCCATACGTAGGTATTTATAAGTAAACGAAATACTCATGTTCCCAGTCCTTGTCCTTAATGAACAAACTGAATATACGTCTGTTCACGCGAAGGTCGAAATTGAGAATATAAATGACAACGATTATGAAAATTTCCTTTCTCTTCAAATTACTCAGTTTATTAAAAAACACTTATAATATAGGTACACGATATGTACTTGTAGCAATAACCACTCAGTTGTTATTGCTCGTACTCAGAAAGTGGTCTTGCCGAAATCAAATTCAATACTTCATATATTACACTGATACGAATTATTATTAGACCTATATTATGTATTGTTTGTAAGAGTATTTTGAAATATAACACTAGTATATTTATTATCGTTTCCACTTTATGCCAATTTTCTTTTCATGTTAATATAAACAATGCTAGGTAAGTGCTGACTATAATGATGAAATATAGTAAGATGAGACTCCAAAAATGATTACCAGCTAAAGGTCATGAATGAGTCAGTGGATGACTCATACTACTTACGTATTAAACCTTTGTAACTTTAAATCTGCCAATCACTCTCTCTATAAAGCTCTTCCTTAACTCCTATTGTTGCTGTATTGTCGGACATTGCAGTCTCATTCCTTGCTTTAGAAGTTTTAGGATTTCCGACGCTGTTCAAGTAAATGTTTATGTACCTTACATGCCCTGGTAGAACATTATTGACTTCTCTCAGGTACCTATGCAGTATTTGACGATGTTTTCTATCACGACAAAAAAGATGATTCTTAATTTTTAACTTCTTAACTGTCGCCAGTTTAAGAATTACAAAATCGTTTTGTAACAATAAAAAAACACTTATACGAGTCCGACCTCCCCAGAGATGCACCTTTGCATATTTCATTTGTATGATGGGCCCACACTTAACGTAACAGTAAGTGCATTGTTGGAATAATAAAGTGCAGTTCGTACTGCAATCCAACCTCGCGTTTGGCACTCTCCCAAACGGTGTCGTTATACCTATACGAAATTCACTAAGTATGACTCTTTTTGCAATGTCAACAGATTTTCAGCACGGTGATGAGTTTTGGTTCGAAAACTATTTTCACCGCAGATATCGTTCGTAGTAAGCAGTTGTTCCTTTCGCTGCTGTCTTTAATGTGTTCCACTATTGCTGTCTCTCCCTGGTTTCAAATTACTTGCTGTCTCTAAAATGTTTATTCGCTCCCTATACTCTAGTCTCTGTCTGACTTAAGATAAAAATACCTAGTTATATCTCTAAAGGACTATGTGAATTTATTGGAAGTCTTCTGCTTTCTGTCTATTATTTTCATCAACTTTGTATTTCATCATCATCAGCCTATGTCAGTCCACTGCTGGACATATGGCCTCCCCAAATGGGGGTTTAATAATCTCCACGATGGGCATGCGGGTTGGAGATCGCAGGTCACAGCTGTTCGCACCGCCGACGGTGCTGCCCGGCGGCGGCCAGAGCATTTAGCCGTGCCTATTTAGGCTGCGCTATACCGCAATCAGCCGGTCGCCAGAGCCTCGTCTGTTATTATATCGTCTGTTATGCAGGGTGCACCACTTGCAGGTGAGGTTGACTTGGGCTCCTGAGATTGTAGTTGGAACCCCTGACACTGATGACTGATGTTATTCACCAATAATCATAGTCATATTCCATGAGGTAATGATAAACTCATGGAATATCACGAACATGAACATTAACTTTTAATTTAACTTGTTAGGGTTATGGATTTGTTATCTTTCTTCTCTTAACTACTACTAGCCCTTACAAGCTTTTGCCGATTAATAGTATTACGATGCGTTTAAATAATCAGTAATTTTGGTAATGGAGAATTGCAAGAACTGACAAAATTGATTTCGAATCCCTGCTGTCAGCCGCATCGTGAAGTTGTCCCAAGTCTAAAATCCTTGGAATTTCAGAATTTTTTATACAGCTTTAATTATTCGGAATATTTTTACCCATTTATTGGAATAAGATAATTGCAAATAAATAAACAGTCAATGGACGGTTTTTTCCTCTACGTTAGTACGCCAGCAGGAAAAAGCTAAAAAGGAAAATAGTGTCAAGTCTAATGAAACTATTTAATTTTATGATTATCTAGTGTCATGGAGAAGTGGGAGGTATATGTACCTACTGTACACCGACGTACCCACTGTACATGACGCCACAACACCTTTAAGTTGACAATTTTATGTGCTAATATGTTAAAAAAGCAAGGGAAGTGAGAGCTTCAAGTAACATTAAGATGCTAATTGGGATCATGCGCGTGCCCATTGGATAATGAGGACGTAATGAACTTAGACTTTGTAACTCGGTTCATTTACAGGCTAATGTTGTAAAACTCAGTCGGACTGCTCCAAGTCACGTTAATGCCACTCTTATCTTCTATATATCTTATAATATATTTATGTGGCGCGCAATCCTTTTTTTTTTTTTTAGTGAGACAGTAACTGAATGGTTACGGTTGTAGGTTTAAAGCATGTTTCGTTAATTTATTCTGTAAGAAACATATATTTTATTAATCTGTGTCTTTTGATGTCTACTTTTCTGCAAATAATTTGTTGTCTGCGTTAAAGAAAAATTACTAGGTACTACAACAACTCGATAGAATAATATCGATTTGGAGGGGACAGTATTTATGATAATATATTATTTAGATCATCATAGTAATGTCTTTGTTATTTCAGTATCACATAAATATGAAGATTAAAATATCTAACAGATGGAATTATCATAATTTATATGCCAGTTCTCCGAATATTTTGCATAATAATTAGTTTGCTTTGTTCATTTTATGAGTAGCTTTATGGACGACATGTCTAAATTCGTGAGGTTGTGTCAAGTTTCAAAATAGGTATCATATTATATGAAATATATTATTCGTTAGGGAGTTTTAGTTTAGTACGGTCAAATGTCCACGTGGAATATCAAACAAATGCCATGGTATTTTTGTATTTTACATGGAGATAATTTCATTTTTATGTAATATTATTTTTATGTCTTATGTAATATTATTTTTATGGTTGCAATATTTTCTTGCAATATTTTTTAGATCCGCTGCATGACATAATTCTTCTCAACATTGCAGGTAGACCTGGACTTTACTGCAAAAATAGTGGAAAATGGTCAGGATTTGTAGGTATATGTTTTTGATTGCATGATATATTTATATTATGACTAATGGATAAAAAACACGATCGACTTCTTATTATACCCTTCGAAGCATATATTTGTAGCAATCTACCACCAACGGTTACCCATCCAAGAGTTGACCGCGCTCGACGTTGCTTAACTTTACAGAATGCTTGCAATCTGCAATTGCGTCAGTGTTACAAACGTTTCATTTCGAATAATAACAAGTAAAACTTGTTATTATGCAAATGAAATAATTACTATTAAATTATCATGTAAAATGTAAATAATGTACCTACACAAAAGTCGTTGATCGTTGAAGGCGGTGCACGAAAGGTACTTGTGATAATGTTTGGTGGCGACCGTTTGACAACTGACATTATCAACTGACGTTTCTAATGCTAATAACACAAGAGTATCGAGTTTGACTTCCGGTGGTCTCATATTTTTTATAATAATCTCTTTCTTTTGACAACTGAATGCTAGTGTTTTTGTTGTTACCCTACTCTAATTTTTTAAATCAGATCGGTAGTAAAAAAACTTCAATGGAATTTGCACATACTGTTAACGAGGAAACAATTAATTTTTTTTATTATGCGATATATTGCGATGAAACAATTCATTCAGTCGTACGTAAAATAAATAAGTTCTCAATTCTATTCTATATATTTTCTTTGTAACCTCCAGTATAGAAGTACTAGTGTCCATTTCCATTCTGAATCTTTTACGAAGACGTGGTTACGTAAAACACCTAAGTGATAGACCGGTGGTTTAGATTTCAACCTTGCGTTCCCGAGGGTTTAAAATCGTTTCCTAGCGTGCACCTCTTTCTTTAAAGTTATGTGCGGTTTAAAGATTTAAAATCCTGGCTGTAACAGTAAAGGGAAAAAATTGGAGAGGAGAAAAGAACTTTCCATATTGTTTCAAGATGTATGAAGTACGCTAGCCGGAGGTTTTCCAGTGTGGTAGAATATGATCTTAACCGGTCTCATTCTTATAGAAGATCTAGATTAATCTAGATAAATCAATAATGATTTATATTAATTAGTTACGTACTCATCATCAGCCTAAGTCAACTGCTAGACATAGGTCTCCCGTATAGGATTTTTACCCATAATCGCCACGGTATTATAATATCGTCATGCTAGATCCCTTATAGAGAAGGCAGAGAGTATAGAAAACCATCTATCTCTACTCTTATAGACCGACGAAGTTCTATATTTATAACTCTCAACACGCACGCCAGTTTTCGGAGAAATATGAAAGTAATAAATACTTTTCTCTTAAATACATAAGTGGTAATACATAACATGTATTATTATTATAGTTAAGAGCATATGAGTTAGTTTGGCATGAGTATATTAATGTCGGGACTGGATCGCGACTCTGGGGTAAGTAGGTACTGATTAATCGGGCTGGTGTCTCGCACCGCTCCTTGCCATTAAGCTGAGGCTTCCAGCTTTTAAGAGCCTTAATGTAGGATATAGCCGAATAATGAGCTCGCGTGGTAGGTCACAACTTTAAGCTTCCTGTAATGGTCTCATTGGTTTAATGTCCTAATTTGACTTAATTTGCATTAGTATTTTTATTATATCGTCAAGCCAAGGCTCTTGCGGAGTAGGCAGTGAGTACAAAGTAGCAACTATGTCAATCGTTACAGATCAAATAAAGTTTCAATTAAAATGTTTACAGGAAGATACTCGTATATAAAGTGAGGTAAATATTGCATATCTGTACAGGAGATATATATACATATATGTTAGTTATAGACATATAAGAGCAGACATATAATAATTAACATTTGTGTTCATCATATAAATATTTGTGGTTGGAAATCAAACCCACACCCCTCGGCTCTGCAGTCAGGGTCACTGACCACGGGGCTAACGATAATTCAATCAATAATAATTTCTCGTCAACTTCCATATTACCACGACGTTCTAGGACATAAATTATGTCCTTTAAAGAGGATAAAAGTCTTTGGCCCGTATAAGATGTTTGTTCATACCAATTTTTATCGTAAATTAGTTTCTTTGCTTTCAAATGTTACAGTATAAAGGGTATACTATGAACTTCAACTTAGTTTTCAGCGATTGTTATGAAATACTTGCAAATGGACTTCGAACTGAACTGCGGGTTTCGAAAAGGAAAAGAGAGGATTGTTTTTTTTGACATAGTGGCAAACACATCTGTCAATGTCTGCAAAAGCACTGTGGGAATTATATTGTTAGTGTCAGTAACTGCAATGGACATAAGTTGTTAATAAGGTAATTATTTAGCCAGTTAGTATCTGTTAGTATGAGCGCAGTTACTATTACTTAGAGTTTGTCCTATCTGAAGTTGGTCACAAGCACGATATTGTTGTCTGTAGATAACTTCGTACACGCTTAATATATATTTTCTTTTTTTTAAATATCACAACACATTTCGTAGTAAAATCTTTACAATAACACTAATAGTTGTTAATACACATATTATGGATATCCGCAAAACTTAACCATAGAACAGACCGCGTCAGTAATGTGGACAGGTAATTATTATGGATATAATTATTTGAAAACTTGTCAACAGGCGACAAACGGGCAATTTTTAGGAAAAACGAAGATGGATAACGAGTCTACTTAAGCCGGAGAGCGGAGAACGCGGGTCGAATGGTAACCTCCTCACCCGGCGATTACGCAACAGTAATTAAATATTCCCGCGTAATTCGTAAGCGACAGTTACGCAACACTCAAGTGCGTAATTAGCGGCATGAATACGTATAATAATGCTTATTACAATAAAGTCCCGCGTTTCATTGACTTCATATACTGGCATACCGTACATACGTAATACCTACTACCTACCTATTATTATTATTATATCAGGCCACATATCTAAGTGGGTAGGTAGAGAGCACTAAGTGTCAGATATATTTATCCCTATCGATTTGATTTGCTTCGTCTATATTCAACTTATATACGCATGCCAGTACCAGAGATTTTTGACTCCCCCATCAGCCAATATTTGGCCAATTTGGTTAAGATATGTGAGTCTTGGTCTCCATCGGCACTTTGGTCGTAATATGTTATTTCGTGAGATTTGTAGATATATGTATTTTAGAAGTGACGTCGATGACCTCAAGTCTATTTGATATTGATTAAATGTATCGTTATATGTATTTTAAACTCATAATTTAAATAGTCATTCGTTAACAGAACTACGAGTAAAATAATTGTAATTAAGTTTAGGTTTTACACCCTTTATATTTATCGTGACTTATAATTGTTTTTAATTAAGTTACGTGGCTGATGGTTAAAAAAATGCTTAATTATTTTTAATGCAATTAGTATAATTGTGAAAATGTTTATGAGTGTATCACCCCTATAATAAAATGTTTTTAACAAAAGTAACAGAAATACATTCGTAATAAATATCTAACGTACAATAAATGTCTAATAAAACCTTGTGTGCTTCAACATGTCTTACAGGTTCATTTGCATACATATATGTGTTTGTAAGCGCAGTTTGACGGCTAAGTTTTGAAAACCTCAACCTTAAACAAAAAATGCTTATAAAGAATGTGTAGTAGGTACTCATGGAGAACTATTTTAAATTACCAATAATAATTTTTAATACAAGATTATAGGTCTGCTTTTATCGATAGCGTGGAATAAATCAACATTTATGATTCTCAAGCCGTAACTTTTTTTCGAACGCGTTACGTGCTCCGTGAGATACATTTCGGTAATGCATTCCAAATTCGGATTGTTTTCTTTTGTAATGTATTCGTTCCGTTACTCTCATTATGGTATCGGAGGTTAATTCTCGAAGCATTAGAGTTTAGAATCACCGACATGTTTACTTTCACCCATCGATGTGTAAATTGGATCGAACACATAACGACCGTGTCTAGAATAACCGCATTGTCTTGTTGGACGAACCCATTTCGATTGTATGAAGACTTCACAAGTTAATAGATATATTATATTCATGAAATTCCTTGCAATACGATATAAAAATTGTAATCTTCGGTATTGATTTTCAAATAGGCGACTTAAATAATTCATAACCCGTATGAAGACTATCGATAACAATAGATATGGTTTGAAAACACTTGTCGGACGGACAATGTGGATCGGATAACACCTAGGGTTACAGGACAATGGCTTCATTAACGGCAACAATAAGAGGCCACTTCTGCTGGACTCGCCCCCACCCTGATGGGGTCGTATCGTTGAAAAATGTTTTAATTGAATCCCTTTGTAGCTTTCCCCACGCAATGCGCGATCGGCGGCGGCTGGCTGGTTTTGTTTATTAGCAGTGTATTTTGTCGGCCATTGCGACATTCAGTGTCGCAAGCGGCCAGCTCGCTGCACGCAGCCTCTGTGCTTCTACGTATAAAGGAATTGTACTACGGCGGTACGTGCGCGAGCAATCTTTGGATTTTTCTAGTCTTTACTTTCATATATTTTATGTATTAATACACTGCGAAGAAGTAGATATTGTTTATTACAACATTTCCCAATAATACTGATCATATTCATGCAAATAAATATTATATGTTCCACTTCATTTCTTAAATGTACATCGACATTGTTAAGTGACTATAATAATCTATTTGATATAAAGATTATCGGTAGGTACTCATACCGAATTATTGTATGTCTTAAATAGTTCTATTTTCATTATTATTCTCATACAGGGAAGAGCTATATTGCTTCCTAACTCGTATTACGGTAAAAGGAAAATAGCGCGTCGCTCGGCGGTCGCTGCGCTGCGAGCCGGTAGCGCGCGTCCGGCCGTTTCTACCTATAGACCGTAGCAAACAGTATAAACATGAAGTTTTATTACTTGGCTGCCTTCCACGCGTACACGTTAAACCAGCCTATTTACAGGACAGCCGTTGTTAGCGGACAGTGTTTTAGTATTAGGGTATGTTCCCACGGGCGCTTTCCTACACACACATCGCCAACAATAAAACGACTATTCAAAATCAAACGCGTTAACTACACGGTACTACCTTTCACACTTAGGTGATATTTCAACGTAACTTCAAAATACATGTTAGTTACAACATCATCTTTCGTTTAAATATTGACAATGTAACATAATACTTGTTACTGTAACGACATTGAAACAAAACATAACATCATGCGTATATTTTCTTGAAGGTTTAGGCGGAGGAGAGTAGAACACTCTCACGCTTCAGTATTTAGTTATTTTAGCAGTAATCAGCAAAATTCACAATTAATCGTCGATTGTGGCATATTATACAGAATAAAAACAATTCGACTTAAAGCAACGATATACCCTTTAAAACAGTTAGACAAAAAAAAACAATTTGCTCCCCGTACTCAAAGGCTTACTATCCAAGTTTCATTCGTTTCTTGTAAGTTGCAAAGTCGCAGAGACACTGTCCGGTAGTCTCGGATAAACAAAAGTTTTGCAGCGCAGTTGACTCGTGTCGTCGCAACTGTGAACAAGCCGCTGGCAGCTCGGGGGTGGATTGCAGCCAGCACACACAACTACAACTAACAATGTCATATCGAAAATAATTAAATTAAAATAGTATAAACATGCCACGAAATGTTTATAATATTTTTTTATGTATTCTTCTCATAACGAAGGAAGAACTGTGTCCAACAGTGAAGGGATAAAAGAATTGATTATAATTATAAGAATTGATATTTAAAATCTTTGTCAAGCTTTTTCTTCCCACGTTCATAAAGCAATCACTAAAATTATATCTACATGTATAAGCACCTAGAAATACATTATTATTTCATTGTTTTAGATTTGTTAATGGTGATTATAATCTGAAGGCGAGATATCGTAATATTAACAGAATAGTGGAATAAACGGTCTTTATTATGCATTTAACAATACCCATTTTTTTCGTAAATAAGAAATTCTTAACATACCTGCGTTTTACGCATTGCGTACACTTAGCGAACTCGCTATTGTTCGCAGCGACGATAAATTTTGAATTTTTAAAAACATCAACGAAACTTGCAGACTGACTGGATGCAGCAAGCCGAGGAAATGGTGCGATGGCGCTCATTTGAGGGAGTCCTATATACATAGTAACGGACTGATACTTGATGATGATGATTAAGAGAAGAGTCTATCAGTGGAATAATAAAATGGTAGATGCTAATAAAAGCTGATTCTGTTAAATAATTCTGTAATTGAATTGTTCACTTTTAATAGCTTTCATTTAAAATTGTCCATAGTACAAAAAATGGCAGTAAGTAAAACAA